>JAINVK010001178.1:0-124801 GCA_030068075.1 Paguma larvata
GGTAGCTGCCCACGGTGTTGACGCACATGTGGGCACACAGCGTCTCGTTGCTGGTGGCACACTCGTCGATATCTGGGTTTGGACCAAAGGCAAAGAAGGCTCCAGGGAACTCTCTTCCAACAACAACAGGGGACATTAGCCTAGGCTCCACCCCCCCCATGGCTGGCTTAAACAATCCCAACGAGCCAGTGACTGCTAGCTTGGTACTAACACAACTCCATCTGGGTATCCGGACACGAGGGAAGAAACAAGGATCCAAGCAGCTCCCGTCAGCTGGTCCCACCCACAAAAAATGTCCAGCAAAAACAGACTCATCCCCCCAGGAGCTGGAAGATAACGTGTGACGCCAACGCACCCAGGCAGTACGGCTTCTCCCGCCTCCGGTGTCTCTCCCGGTCGTAGCGGTAACCCGGGTAACAGGTACACAGCACGCGGCCGAAGTTGTCTGTGCACTGCTGTTCACAGGGAGCCTCGGCGCACACGTCGTAATCTGAAAAAGACAAGTGGGAGCTCACATCCGCCTCGGTCGTTCGGGAGGCGGGGGTGGGGTCGCCCACCTGGGCTGCACTCCGCCAGGGATCTGGGAAGCGTGGCCAGTTGTGCCTCGAAGGGCATGAACTCTTCGGGCCCTGGGCCACCTGTTAAAAGTCCTACAACAGGTAACTTACTGCTCAGCATGGCCCGGTTAAATGCAAACATCACCTGTGATTCTTACCCCGGCCACCCATTCACTCTCTGGGATCTGTCCCTCATCTAGAAGGCCGTGCCCTGGGGGCCTCTTTGGGCTCTTTCACCAGCTCCGGTAGAGACAGGGGACTCCTTCCAGATGAAACGCTAAGGAGGAGCCAGCCCCGGGAAGGGGCGTGGGCATGTCACAGTGCGAGGAGGGCAGGGGCAGGAGGGGTGTGAGCGGGGCTTGGGAACAGAGACGGCGTGGGGGCTGCAGAGCCGGGACCTGGGTGTGCTGTGGCTGTGTGTGCCGGGGGCGGACCCCGCGTGCTGAGGAGGGGGCCGGGTGAGGCCGAGGGGCTGGAGGTCTCCCAGCAAACTGGTTGAGGGATGAGCCCTCTTCACTTGAAAAGGAATTAAAGCCCTCTCTTCTCCCAGTCCTTCACAAACAGATATTTAACGAGCCGCTGAAGGGCCTCTGGCTGTGAGTCAGGAGCTCGGGGCCGCAGCTTGACCTCCAGACTAGATCCGGGCATCTCGATCGCTGCGCGCTGCTCTTCCCCAGGTGCTGACAGATGTACCGATCATCGGATGCGGGAGTAAGCCTGGCTTTGCTCCGCCCGCAAGGGAGAGGGCCGAATGGGGTGTGTGTCAGCCCTCCGATGCAGGCGGGGTCGGTGTGACAAGGGGGCATGCCATTCTCGTGATGACCTGGAACACGGCCCTTGCTATAAACCCCTTCCCCTGCAACTGGGACTCCAGGCCTGCTTTTCCCGGTGCGGGTTGGTCTCTCCCGGCTGAGAGTCGCCTCTAGGCAGCCATGTCTTGTGCCCTACGCTGCTCTCGCTCACCCCCGCTCTGCCGTATTTGCTCAGTGTCTACACCCTGTGGCAGGCGCCCCGCAGGAGCAGGCAGCCTTGGCGGTGAAGGGTGCCGGCTTGCAGGCTCCCGGAGCCAGCCCTCCCAGCCCCCTACTACTGTCCTCTGTGATCTCGGTTTGCTCACCTGTGAAACAGGATGTAACGAGAACACCGACTTCGTGGTGCTTTTCTGCAGGGTAAGACTGGAGGACGCGTTAAGCACAGCGCGTGAGCGCGTGGGCCCGCGGTAAAGCTGGAACCTGCTCTTCTGCTTCTTTATGACTTAGCTCGTAGGATGGTTTGGGTATCTGGCAAGGGCTGTGTCCCCTCGAGTAACTGGCACCGCTCTCTTCCTACGGTTTATGCTCAATTAATAACTGTTGAACTAGAACAAATGAGATTACTCTATCGCTCTGGGCCAATCAAAATAACACAGCAGGGCTGAGCAAAACACATCTGGTTGGCAAAGCACCACTCAACTCTGCTGTGGCAGAGCAGAAGCATCCATACTGCTACTCAAGTGTGTGAGTGTGGCTGGGTTTCAATAAAACTTTATTTACAAGAATAAGCAGTGGGTCAGATTTGGCCCACAGGTTGTCGACTTTTGACTCAGAGCAGCAAACAGGAGACAACGACACTCTTTTAAATGGCAGCTTCTTCTCGGCCTACTTGTTTCAAACATTCTAGTCTCTTTACCACCTGTGATGGTTAATTTTGTGGGTCACCGTGGGCAGGCCACAGTACCCGGATTATGTGGTCAAACATATTCTAAACGTTTCCGTGCGAATGTGTTTTTACATGGGATCGACGTTTAAGTCAGTAGACTCTGAATAAGGCAGATCCCCCTCTGAAACGTTGGTGGGCCATTCAATCGGGTGAAGGCCTTAATAGGAAAAAGACTTCCCCCATGGAAGAGGGAATTTTGGTGGCAGATGGCCTTCTGAGTCAAACTGTAACTTTCTCCTGGGTCTCCAACCTACCCTACGGACATCCTATTTGCCAGCCTCTAAATAAATCCTTAAGATGAACCTCTCTGTTTCTCTGGAGAATCCTACCTAAGACACTACCTTTTCTGAAATTCTACATTTATTCTTTGCATTCTCGGTAACAGAAACCTTTATGACTCAAGAGATCGTTAGTAAGAAACACACGCACACGCGCACACACATCCACAGACGTATCCCCACAGATTAAAACACTTAAATGTTCTAGTGAAAGCAACGGAGCAGAGCGTTAGTTGCGGCGAGGCTCCGTTAATCACAAGTGTCCCAGACTCACGTCGGGGTGAGGAGAGACTCCTTGTAGGCTCTGACGTTTGAAGCCATAAGACCTAACATTTGAAGAAACTCTAAGGACGTGGCGCCCATGTCACATGCTTTTAATCGGGTGGGATGAGGTCTTTAGCAGAGATCTTAAAGCGATTGGCCTAAACTCAATGTTCTTAGTGTCTGCCAAGCTGAAATGTAAAGGACACGCTGGGGACTGAGAAAAGCTGCAGTATAAAAGAATGCAATTATCTGGACCTTTGTGATTTGTTTGTTGTTGTTTTCCACCATGCTCTCGCCCACGGAATAGGCTGCCAGGGGAGAAATTCGGTCTCAGAAAGACCCGTGGCCACATACACCATCATATGTTAAGAGATTTCCTAACCAGTCTTCCTAAAGCAGCTTTCTCCCCAGCTACGGTTTCATCGAAGAGAGCAATCCACGGGAGGGATTCATTTATTTCGGACGAAGAAAATTTCTCTCTGTGAGATGATGCAGCATGAATGGGCTTGGCTGGGCTCCTGGTCTTCCACGGAGGTCTGGCTTCTTGAGCGACGGCGAAGAAACCTAGTTTTCATTACTCGCCCACCTCTCCCCAGCCCCAGGCACACCAATCTCGTGCTCTCCCAACAACGCGTGCTGTTTTCTGGATCAGCGCTGGCGCCCTTTGCGGCTCTCTTCCTCCTATTTGTGTAGGTTCTGGGCAGCCTTCCTGGGGAAGCTAGCCCCTGCCTCCTTCTGGAGGCCACCTTGAGCTACTCTGGTTCTCCGTGCGACGCACCTGCTCCGAACACTCGCCGCCCTGCGTGCCTCCACCACACGTGTTGCGGTTATTATTAAAAACAACAGCAGCAGCCACTATCTATCAAGCACTTAATAAGAGCCGGCCTCTGTTCCAAGTACCTAACATTCTTAAAACAACCACGAGGCAAGTACTAACGCTTTCCCACAAAAACTAAGGTAGGGTTCGTATCACGGATTGAAGGTTTGTGTCCTCTTGACATTCCTATGTTGAAGTCTGAACCTCCAAGGTGATGGTATGGGGGGGGGGCCTTTGGGAGGTGCTTAGATCGTGAGGGTTGGTGCTTTTATAAAAGAAACCCCAGAAATGTCCCCTGTCCCTTCTGCCACGTAAGGACACAGCAAGGTGATGGCAGTCTATGAACCAGGAAGCCCTCACCAGACATGGAGCTTTCCAGAGCCTCGGTCTTCGGTTTAGCCTCCAGAACTATAAGAACTAAGCGTTTGGTGTGTAAGCCGGCAGACTACGGTATTTCCGTTACAGCAGCCAGAAGGGACTACGGCGATACGGAAAGTGTAATGAAAAGTCAGGTCTCTCCGACTCCGTGTTATCTGTACCCCGTCTCACCAGCTGGAGGCTGTGCACACCTTGAGAGCTGGGCCCCTGTCTTCCATTGCTCTCTCTCTCCAGTGCTGGGCTGAGCACAGTGTTTGGAGGGGCTGAGCTTAGCAAGTGAAAAACACACAGAGAGAGGTCAGGAGCATGATGCCTGCGTTCTGTGTATGAAATGCTGACTAGGGGATTATAGCCTCTTCAGTTTAAAACCGGAAATATGGGAATTACTCAATATATGTGTACGTGTCGTGCGAGGACGTCGCTAGAGCATGCTACGTGTAACCAAAGTGGCGCGAGAAGAATCCAACGCCAGAAAACACTGAAATCACACACAGATGATCCACGTACGTTCTCCGTACATCGGAACTCTGATTAGTCACAAACAAGGAGAGAGAACATAATCTTTTATATTACATACCTTCCGGGATGCACTGTCCAAGAACAAATTTATACCCTTTGCAGCATTTTTTCCTAAGAAACAAACAAAAATGTATTTTAAATGCGATGTTAAATTAAAAATGTTATTCTTTTCGGGGGCGCCTGGGTGGCTCAGTGGGTTAAGCGTCTGACTCGAGTTTTGGCTCAGGTCACGATCTTACGGTTCGTGAGATGGAGCCCCACATTGGGCTCGGTGGAGAGAGGGCGGAGCCTGCTTGCGATGCTCTCTCTCTGCCCCTCCCCCACTCACACGCAAGCTTGCTCTCTCAAAATAACTTAAAATATATATATATATATTTATTTATAGATTTATAATTCTTTTAAGTTATTGAATGATCTGTGCCCAGGAAAACGTGAGGCATAAGGAGAAGAAGGAAGGGGTCAGGTATTTTTAAGGGAAGTAGAGATATAAAGGGAAAATATAATCAACCACACATGATCACAGCTTCCAGCAGTAGGATGTCCTTTTCACCACATAATATATGGAACGAATCACTTGAATTCCATGAAGTGGATTAATTCGGAGACTTCAAGATACTTGTATCAGATGACCAGCGGCCTCCGGGATATAAAGAACTTTTATGTAAAGGATGTAAAGAAACTTTGTATCCTGAACAGGATCTCGGAGGCTGGCCAGGCCCCTCTGCCCGCAAGCGAAGGATTCATGTGACTTGCTAATTATAACAATTTGCTGACAATAATAATTAGATAATTGTAACATAACGACTGCGAATTATAACGAGGTAACTGAGGCTGAAGCCCAAGCAGCCCCCCATGGGAATGCTTGCTTCCCCTGGACCCCATAGGTACTGAAAGGTATCTAAACTATCTGAATTTTTTTTTTTAATGTTTATTTATTTTTGAGAGACATAGAGTGTGAGCAGGGGAAGGGCAGAGAGAGAGAGAAATACAGAATCTGAAACAGGCTCCAGGCTCTGAGCCGTCAGCATAGAGCCCGACGCAGGGCTTGAATTCACAGACCGTGAGATCATGACCTGAGCTGAAGTCGGCTGCTTAACCAACTGAGCCACCCAGGCGCCCCTAAACTATCTGAATTAAAAAACAAATACGAAAACAGCAAACAGGCAATTCTAACAAAACTTTCCAAGACTTCCATCTCTGCCTGAGATACAGAAATGGTGCCATCAGTTCAAAATGCCCATCTCCACTGGCATGCAGGTCTCTGGTATGCAGTTGCAAGTTCCTAAAAGACCAAGCCCCCTACAGATAGCAAATAATAAACTCCGACAAAACAGAAGCAAACCATCACTGGCAGGTTCTGGAGAGTTGAGAAAGGCAGGCAGGATTTAAGAGGAGAGTGGACATTTGGAACAAGGGACCAACCCGGGCTAACTTTCCTGCTCTTTAGGGCTTTGGCCTGAGTGCCGATCTCAGTTGCTCCGCGGTGGGGAAAGCTAACGCATAGAACCCGTGATATGTCTTGGCCTGATCAAATGGAGGGCGAAACGGGGGTAACCAGAGGCGTGAAAAATTGAGGGGAATTCCTGGAAAGGAGAGTGGAGAACAGGAGCCTCAAGTTCTGTGTATTAACTCTGCCTGATCGCTGGTAAGCCCTAACCCAGGCGTGCGGGGAGCAGACTCGAAACACCCTAGCTGAACACAACACGGGCTGGACGAGGGTGTGAGCTGCCCCTGGTTGCTGGGCCGTTCTCACATTCCATCCGAACGAGCTGCTTGCCTGCTCTGAGGGGAGTAGCCAGGCTTTTTCTTTTTTTTTTTTTAAAGCAGGATCCGGGATCTCCACGACAGAACTTGTGTAAACGTGACCCATTCTCAAGGGAAAACCACCAACGACGCCGACTCCAATTCCAGATGTTGCAAATACCAGACACAATGTATGTTCGACGAGGTAAGGGAAAAGGCACTTGTAAGAAACCAAAAGGTGGAAGATCTCGGAGAAACAGCACAATTGAGAACAAAATAGAAATTCAAGAACTGGAAAATATACGTATCAGATTAAAAAAAACAACTTTCTGAATGGGTTTAACAACAGAATGGGGATGTGAAGCGGGAAAGAATTAGCGAATTTGAAGATAAATGCACAGGAATTACCCAACTTAAAGAGAAAAAGTGATTTAAAAAAATGCACCAAATGTCAAGGATGGCGGGGGCGGGGAGGGGGCGGGAGGCATCTCTGAAAGGTCTAAGGTATGGTATTTGGAGTTCCAGAAGGCAGACAGAGAGAGAATGGAGAAGAAAACAAACGTGAAATATGGCTGAAACATCCGAAATTGAGTGAGAAACATAAATTTACAGACTAAAGATGTTTAGCAAAAGCCAAACAGGCTCAAGACACTCACACGCACATGTCTAGAGATGTCATAGTCTTTCTGTTGGACAAAGAAAAAAAAAAAAAAGAGAGAATCTGGAAAGCCGGCAGCAAAAAACCCCACGTTCTATACCAGGAAAGAATGGTTCGAATGACCATGTGCGTCTCATCAAAAACCATGGTGACCGCGAACAGCGGCATGACCCATCTTTGAAGTGCTGAGAAAACGATCCGACCTGTCAATCCAGAAACCTCCAACCAGTGAAAAATACTCTTCGATGGGGCAGAGGAAATCCAGACGTTTCAGAAAAAAGAAAACCGAGCATTCATCACCAGCAGACCTGCGCTACAGGGAGCTGCTCAGGGTAAAAGGACAGGGACCAGGGGGGGAAACCTGAATTTTAAGAAGGACTGAAATGCCTCATAAATGGTAAATATAAAAGGTGATTTTTTTTACGCTTAATTATTTCAAAGCAAAAACTATATGCCCTTGTCTTGCAGGATTCATAATGCAAGTAAATGCAATCCATAGAGTAACTCCGGAATTAAACAGCAGAGTTGTAAATGCACCCACGTGGTTACAAAATTTCTACAGCTCGTTTGAAATGGTACATTACCGACACTTCCCTTGCGGCAAACCTTCCCCTTTGTTCTAGGTTTCTCAGGCCTCCTTACTTTTCCCTTCCCTTCCGCCCATCTCTCCCCCAGCTGGGTTCCTGGTGAACTCCCTTGACCACTTCCAAAATCAGTATGTTAAGTCAAAGGCCAAGAATTAAGCTGGGGGCAGTGAATTTGCAAATCTCAAGAATATAGCTCAGGATCTTTTGCGTTGACTATCAAGGTCAAACTACCATTAAAACATAAAACAAAACAAAAAACTATTCTTGGGCGTGCCTGGGTGGTTCGGTTGGTTAAGCAATCAACTTTTTTTTTTTTCATTGTAGTTTATTTTCAAATTGGTTTACATATAACACCCAGTGTTCATCCCAACACGTGCCCTCTTCAATGCCCGTCACACCCTCTCCCCCCTCCCTTACCCCCCTCACCCTCAGTTTGTTCTTAGTCTTTGAGAGTCTCTTATGTTTTATCTCCCTCCCTCTCTGTGTCTTTTTTTTCTTTCCCCTCTTCCCCTCCCCCTGGTTTTTGCTTAGTCTCACCAAGTCCACCTATTCGTGGAAACATATGGTATCTGTCTTTTTCTGACTGACTTATTTCACTTAACATAATACCCTCCAGTTCCATCCATGTTGCTACACATGGCCAGATTTCATTCTTTCTCATTGCCACGTAGTAGTCTATTGTATATATGTGCCACAACTTCTTTATCTAAGCAACCAACTCTTGATTTTGGCTCAGGTCATGATCTCAGTTTGTGGGTTGGGGCCCCGGGTTGGGCTCTGAGCTGACAACACAGAGCTTGCTTGGGATTTTCTCTCTCTCTCTCTTTCTCTGGCCCTCCCTCGCTCCTGCTCGCTCTTGTTCTCTCGAAAATAAATAAAACTTAAAAAAAAAAACTTTCTGTGTAACCATAAGAGAAAGGAGATTCAAGGTTATTCCTATCGAAATACCCTCGATAATTTGCATTTGATTTGGCACACTTCAATGTATTTTTTCCATCACATTTTAGTAAGACAGTAATTTAGCAAAATTTCTAAGAACTGTGTGAATTCCGCTCACAAACTTTATAGAAAATGTATGAAACATGCACGCGACTAATCTGGTAAGAGAACATTCTAGGGCCCAGCTGGGTATAGGAATACCACCTCGCTTCTCCCTGCAGCCTTTCTCATGTGCCATCCAGCTGTGGGAGGCAACCCTTCAAAAGCATAATGAGTGGGCTTCCTTTATAAAGACGAGTGGCAGCTCCCGAATCAGACTTGAATGAAATAATTAAGGGTCCCACCCCTTGCGAAGGACACATTTGCTTACCTGTACATGTCTAATCCGCAGAGGTTACTTTGAATCTTTTCTCGGCATAGTTTAGGTTTTATATATGAGTGTGTGTGATTTACTGCTATGAATAATGTGCGACGGTGTTCAGAGTTTTCCAATTCGCCGTAATTTCCCAACGTTTCCAACGGAACTGTAATTTTACATGACAAGAGAAACCCATGGGGTAGAAATTTACGATGAGGATTATTTTTAATAGAAGTAGAGGATCTACCTTTACATTCCATAAGACTCACTCTTGGTCTGGTTTTCCGTGGTTTAAGGAAGTCCAAGTTCCTAACAACCAGAAAGAAAACTGCTTAATAGGGTATTCACCAAAATTTTACAGTTATCACTTACTGTATTACTTGAAGCTGTCCTATGGAAAACTAAGGAAGAACAGTGCCTTAGACGATCTGAAACTCAAGTGAATCCTAAGGAAGTTGGATGGAGGGGAAACGTGTTTTTGATACACCTTTGGTGCAACACCGCATTGAAACATATGGTTCTATTTGTCTGTTTCTATTTAAACGGCGCACCTAACATACAGTTGCTGAGAAGTTTGATGGCATTTGAGAGTTCATGCATATGGATACAACACTTACAATCTCTCTTTCTACATCCGAGACATCATACTTGGGGCATTCTGATCTTTTTGAACGTTGCAAGAGCTTGGGATTATCCATTTAGTGGAGCCAAAAATAACCTGTCATTTGCCTTCCTACAAAATTAAGTAACATAGTGATGCGATAGGCTTTCAAAAGGCTACAGAGCTGTTGGGAGAAGATCTAAGCTTCAGGATGGCCATACTTCCTTTAAATACCTACTCACGTAAGAATTAACTTCCCCTTGGCTTTTTTCTTCATTCATACCTAACGCCATCGCTCTTCTCCGAGGGGAAGAGGTCTGAGACTCCCCTCTACCCTCTTGCTTCTCGAGAGTTCCTGGGAAGACGGCATTATTTTGCATGTCAAACACCCATCCAACATAAGTCACCATTTAATTTGGAACGGAATATTCCAAAGTATAAAAAAATAAACACTGGCTGCACATCTTACCCCGTTTCGAAGATTACTTACAACGTAACTTACATATAATGAAGTTGAGATAGCCTAAGTGAAACCTCCTTCTCCTTATGCAACCAGACCTAATGACAGGCATGGCTGTGTGGTTTTTATCTTTAAGAAAAACAAACGAGCATGGGGAAAGCTCATGTGGATTCTGGGGAGACAGCCCTTCCTAATCCGCTTCATGTGTCAGAGCTTGGTTTTCCAAACGCAAATGCTTTTCCCATTTCTTGGCGAGGGGAAGCGGTGATTAGGTGGTTGTTACATAGAAAGGGAGACATCTGCTAATCAGGAAAGTCTGTGCAGGTTTCCCCTGGGTGCCCCCAGAGCCTTAACGCACACACAAAATTGTAAATAAAAACAGAGCAGCCGGAAATCTATCCCAGCAGCCGAGCGTGTGTGAAAGCTTTGAAAGGGAAAAACGGAATCAGGAAAATGAAGGTGGCAGAGCTACTATCATCGGACGGTCTGCTGTTAGTTATCAGGTCTAGAGAAGAATTAAAAAACAAAACAAAACCCAAAAACCTCCCCCACGGAATTAGAGGACAAGGAGGGACGTTGAAAGGTCAAGTGAGCTAGGAGGCAAGAAATGTTTCAACATTCGCTCCACTGCGGCAGTAAATTTTCCTAGCATTTATTTGGGGTTTCCTTGGCATAGCTGCCTAGACATGCACCAGACAGATCAGATTTTGTTGTTTTTTTTTTAATGAGAGAAAGAACTCCACTTTTTCGAGTATTTTAGGGTTTTTTTTTTCTGCTCAGCTACACGTAGCGGATAGAGCAATGGCTTTGGGGTCAAGCAAATCTGGTGTACAATTCTGGCTCTGTCATTTATTTATTTTTTTATTTTATTAAAAATTTTTTAAAATTTTTGAGTGACACAGAGACAGAGTGTGAGTGGGGGAGGGGCAGTAAGCGAGGAAGACACAGAACTTGAAACAGGCTCCAGGCTCTGAGCTGTTAACATACAGCCTGAGGTGGGGCTCAGACCCATCAACCGTGAGATCATGACCTGAGCCGAAGTCAGACGCTCAACTTACTGAGCCACTCTGGTGCCCCCTGGCTCTGTCATTTAAAGAGCTTGTCATGATGAGGCACCTGGTGGCTCAGTCAGTTGAGTGTCTGACTTTGGCTGAGGTCATGATCTCGTGGTAGTTTGTAGGTTTGAGCCCCGTGTCGGGCTCTGCGCTGACAGGGTGGAGCGTAGGGCCTGCTTCCGATTCTGTGTCTTCCTCTCTCTCTGCCCCTCCTCCCACATGCATGCTCTCTCTCTCTCTCCCTCTCTCAAAAATAAACATAAAAAGTTAAAAAAAGAGCTTGTGACATGACTTTGGGCTTGTTTCTTGTTGGGCTTTTGTATTCCTCGTGGATAAAATATGAATAATAATATTTGCTTTATAGAATTATCACAAAGAATACAGATAACAGAGGTATCCAGCCTAGGGCCTGGTCTGGGGTCAGAACAGTGTTCTAGCTGCAGCCTTATGAACACGGCAAGGAAACAGCAAAAGCCACTCTTCCCGGAGGCCTTCATCTTATGACTCATCTCCTCCATCTACTTCTTATTCGATGGCCGATATCTCTTTTTCCAAAAGGAAAGAGAGGGGGAGGGGGAGGGGGAGAAAAGAGGGAGGGAGAAACTTTTGATTTCGAGATGATGGAAAAGTAACATTTTTGTCCTTTTCTTTCATAAGTTAACCCCAAATACTGGGAATAGGAGATAAAAATTCAAGCTTCTAATCCATGGTTTTAGGAGTATATTTCTAATACGGAGTTTATTTATTCAAGTTCATTTATCTTGAGAGAGATAGTGTGGGTAGGAAAGGGATAGAGAGAGAGGGAGGGAGGGAGAGAGAGAGAGAGAGGGAGGGAGGGAGGGAGGGAGACAGGGAGGGAGGGGGAGAGAGGGAGGGAGGGAGGCAGGTAGGGAGAGAGAGAATCCCAAGCAGGCTCTGCATTGTCAGCACAGAGCCGGATGTGGGACTCGAACCTGTGAAACTGCGAAATCATGACCTGAGCTGAAACCAAAGAGTCAGATGCTTAATCGACTGAGCCACCCAAGTGCCCCTCTAATACGGAGTTAATATGAACACATTCAATGGTCGGGAGAATGGGAAGTGATTTTCCAGAGCGACATGCCTCCAGCAGTGTTTACCATGGAGAAGCCAACGGGCCCCGCAGAACCTCCTCCCTGCTTAGGAATTGGAGACACCAGGCACTGAGGGAAGTGGAGGGAAGAAGACAGCAGGACAATCTGAAAGTCTGGTGAGAAGGTGGACTTCCGGTTTCCTCCCTGACCCCGGTCTCCCTCTGTCGGGTACCCTTTGTCCACCACTGCAAGAGCCGGAAGGCACATTCCTTAGGGAAAATCAGACCCAAGAAGATCGACGGTCACCCCAAGCCAGAGGCCCACGTGGAATATACCCACGAGTAGATAACCCCGCCCAGCCACGGAGAGTTTCCCGACATTTTTAAAGAGCTGCTTCGATGGAATATCTCATTACACAACAGGGAAAGCCTCCCGGGGACGGCTTCTGGAGGCCCCGAGAGCCCCTGCCCCGCGTCCCCAGCCGGCCAGTCCTAAATGCAGACAGACCAGCCTGGGAAAGCGCAGAGCCCAGTCTGCGTGGCTTGTTGTCACCCTCTGACTACGCTGCGACAGGCCAGCCAACGGGCCCATACGGGACTGATGCCAGGAGCAACGCAGAACTCCTGGGACTCAATTAAAAAGCCTGAGGACTTCGAAGTGGTCCCGAATTTCTTTGTAAAACTCCTGAGAGCGAGGAAGTTTTTCTCTCTTTCTTTTACGCTTCTTCTCTTGGAGAAACTTTTGAGCTTCGCATGACTTCACATGAACTTCTAGAATGCCTTTTACACCAGATGTCCTGAGAACAGAACCCAGTAAAATGACTCACCTCCCCTCCAGGCATGCTTGGAGCCTGCCCTGTAACCAGAAAGTGCTCCTCCCAGGCCAGTGGAGTAAAATCATGTTTACTCTAGCAATCAGTGAAAATTAAAAAAAAAAAAGGCAAATAAAACAAACCCATTAATCCAGCTACATATAAATTTGTTCCCGTCAAATCTCAGTGACAATATTAAGAGACTCATAGGGAGTATGTTACATATCGCACGGTCTTATGTGCACAATTACTGACGGTCAAGATCAAATGCAGAAAACAGCCTGGCAATTCGATTCTGCAAAAGATTAAACACAGAGTAACCACATGATCCGACAAGTGTGCTGCTGAGTAGACACCCAGAAGAATTGAAAGCAGACTCAAAACAGATACTTGTTCAGAGCAACAGCATTCGCAATGGCCAAAGGTACAAACAACCCAAATGTCCCTTGACAGATGGGTTAAGGCAATGTTTCCCAACACACACACAGAGAATGGATTCTGAGTCATCCTTCAAAGGACCTTCTGACACATGCTACAATCTGGACGGAACTTGGAAAACACCACGCTAAGCGAAATCACATCAAAGAAATATTTAAAGGAAAAGTATTGTAGGACTCCACTTATGTGAGGTGCCTCAAGTAGTCAGTCTTAGACAGGGATTGGATGGTGGTGGCCAGGTGCTGGGTATGCAGCGTCAGTTTGGGACGATGAGAAAGTTCTGGAGACGGGTGCTGATGGTTGAATGACAACGTGAATGTGCTTAATGTCACTGAAATAAGGATGGTCAACATGGTAAGTTGTATGTTGTATGGCTCTTACCCCCCCCCACACACACATGTAAAGATCAGAGGAGGGGGAAGCTGTTGATGTCGTCCCTCTCACCATTAACACCAGGGCATGGGATCGTCTGGGTTTTAGCTGTGTGAATGACAGAAAAAATGTATTTTAGAAGGGTTATTGATAGGTATTTATCCCAACCCAGCCCCGAGTGATAATAATATATTCATTCAACAAATGTTCATCATGCATCTCCCGGGAAGACAGAATAGCTGGTGGGTGGGTCCTGGCCCCTGCGGACGTAGCTCCCAGGTTTCCGTCCAGGCTCTGCTGCTTTCCAGCCATGGGGAGCTTAGACAAGTGACTTCAAGTCCCCCTAACTCGTCTTCCTCATCTGTAAAGAGGGATTATAACAGCGCCCACCTTGCCGGCTCGGTATGCGGGTTCAATGAGTTAAGACGTATCCGGAACTTGTTGGGATGAGCACTGGGTGTTGTATGGAAACCGATTTGACAAAAAATTCTTAAAAAAAAAAAAAAGACGCATATGGAGCTCCGAACAGGCACAGGAATGGTAAGCCATACCCACTTTTAATGCAACTTTGCATCATTGATATCCGAAGCATCAGTGGAGAAGGGAGAGGCTGCCCACATCTCTGTATTAATACTGAGTCTCCTACGGAGTTTGTCACTGATGATAGTTTTTCCTCTTCGGAGATTTTGAGAGGGAGAGAGCGCCTAAGAGTAGCAGGTCTAACCGCAAAGCCTAGTTTTGGGCTCTGTGATAAAGGTGGCTCTGCAGAGACTCTTCTAGGCCACGAGAGTACACGCAACCTCTGCCACTGTCCCATGCTGCAATCGGGCTCTGCTAATTGACCATGAACCTCTCCGGGGCAGGGATCAGATCTTGGTTGTCCTGAGCACTTAGCGCAGGTCTGAGAGATCACGGACGCTCGGCACATTCCGGCTGACCTGCACGTGGCTAGAACTTTCTCAAGGGAAGTTCCTGAAACGAGTAATGCCTTTATCTTTTTTTTTTCTCCTTTTGGTTTATCTTCTCTGGCCTCCGTGGGCTTCCTTCCTTTCCTCCTTCTTCCTTTTCTGTATCACGAGGTGCAGAAGGAATTAGGGACTGGCAGGAGAAGCGGACAGGGATTAAGGAGTGTGCAGCCCCAGTAATGTTTCCTGCATGGAGTAATGACAAGTTGCCTTTACCGTCTTCTGCCTCCCAGGACTACAAACAGCTTTACCTGGAGTGAATAGTCTGCGTTCTCTGAGAAGCCGCACGGGGAAGCCCGGGGAAGCCCGGGGAATCTGGGCGAGGAGTCTACGACACGTCCGTGGTAGCTGAAAGCACAATCCAGGGGCTGTGGGGCGGCTCGGCTGGTCTCTCCGGGGTTTGAAAGTATCTCAGGATGCTAACTTTGGATCTTGGCCCAGCGGCCACATAGGTCTCTGTGCTGAGGAGGCCTGAATGAATCAAAACCACCAAACGCAAACATGGGGAGACACTATGCGGTATCGCTTTGTGGGCAGCTGTTTTAAAGTCAGGCCGACCTGAGCTTGAAAACCCAACTCCACCAATTACTGGGTTGAGGATCGATGTCACTTACATAGAAACTTACGTGTCACAGTTGTTTCTGAAAAGCCCAGTATTATTGATACATGCTTTGTGAGGGCTTTAATGAGATGGATAAAACACTTGGTATGGTTCCTGTTAATATGAGAAATATCCAGTAAAGGGACGGTAATAACGACAGCAGTAGTAACAATTATTGTTTATGCTCTTTCCTCTTCTTCAGAGTAGGGATTACTGGGTATAATTAATGGGTGCTTATAACAATGAAAACATTTGTTTAATTGTTTATTCATTTTTGAGAGAGAGCAAGAGAGCGCGCACGCGCGAGAGAGAGCATGAGTGGGGGAGGGACACAAAGGGAGGGAGACCCAGAATCCGAAGCAGGCTCCAGGCTCGGAGCTGTCAGCACAGAGCCTGACATGGGGCTCAAACCCACGGACCGAGAAATCATGACCTGAGCTGAAGCTGGACACTTAACGGACTGAGCCCCCCAGGCGCCCCTAGTAACAGTTTTGACAAACTGCTGTAAGATATTGGAAGGCATGAAGATTAAACAGCATATTAACTTACACTGAAGCAAAAAGTACTTGAATCCTGACCCTGGGCAATTCTCTGATAGATACCTTGGGAAATATAAAGGATTCTAAGATTAAAAAGAACTGATATAATCACTGAGGACGCAGGACATAAGGGCAGTTCAACTACAACATGACCCCTGAAAACAATAAAATCCTTAAGATATTAAAAGACACTCAATCCATCAAAAATTACCACAGAACAGGGCAGGCCCGGACTGGAATGGCCTGGGAATTCTGTGTGAATTAAATTTGGATTCTGTAGGAGTGATAAGATCTATCTAGACAGCAAAGAGAATGGAAGGCCACTCCGGGCAGAAACTCGGGGGGCATTCTTCCCAGAGGTGATTATCCTGGCGTGAGGGACACAGCATGTTTGAGTTTTGTTCCATGCTAAGAGAGAGCAGTGTCTCATTAACCAGAACGTCAAATTACCCAGGTATCTCTTGAACCAGAAATGTCAGCCACTGAACCTGCCTGTCCATGGCTACTTCCCGGCGAAAACCGCCTAGCCGTTGCTGCTTCTCACTGGGTAAGCGCCTGGTCCTACTCTGTACCAAGAGGCAACATTCCTGCCCCTCTCGGTTGAGAAGTCTGGAAAGGGGCACGTGGATCCAGGGCGGCCAACCTAGCCATCTCTCCCAGGACAGAACAGTGAGCCAGACCAATCTCATGCTCTTGTCCAGGGCTCAGCATTAACAGATGCCCCAAGAGTAGGCTAGCTAGCCATGGCGGTACAGCGGGGGCTCCCGCAGCTGAGAAAAGTCTGGAGAGACCAGTGAGCTGAAACCCTGAGTTGGGGCAGGAAACTGGGCATTGGCCAGACTCCTGAGAGAAGCAGATACTTCATGAGGCAGATGAGGGAGGAGCCACCCCCCAGGCTGCCCTGTTTTCTGAAGCCCCCACCTCCACCTCAACCCCCATTTTAACACCAAGTAACCAACCACGACTCCCTTGATTCTTGAGGCGCTTCTGTTCTTCACAACCAAGATCTTGTTCTTTTCCAGTTATCCTGGGAACATGGCTGATCCAACTTTTGGAAGTAAGGGCACGAAAGGCTTTGGATTTGGGGGTTAATCACAAGTAGGGTTTCCATGATTGCCGTGTGTTTTATCAAAAGGACAAATATTTCTTTTGTGTACAGAAATCACTCACAGATAGTTCAAACATAAGTGTTCTTGTTAACCCGTAGACACAGCCCTTATCGCACGGAGAACTGGACTCTGTCATAACAGATGAACGGCCAGCCGCTTTGGGCAGTAGTAAATTATTTACTGGTTAACCTTGACAAAGAGCTGTAGCTTGAGCTTAAACAAGGAACCAGTGGTACCAGGCAGGGCAGAGCAGAGCAAGCCGAGGAAAAACACGTTTCTTAAACGTGAGCTTGCTTTAAAGAACAGGTAAGTTCTAGTGTCTCTGGCAACGTTAAGTGCGTAGGTCACTGGCAGAGCCGCGGTGCTCCCTGTCTTCTGTTTGGCTTTCCCCCAGGCTCTGGTTCCTCACTCCCAGCCAAAAGACATCCTTCTGCGGCGGGCATTAGAGAGAAGTGAGAAGACTGACAAGTAAAAGCACCGCTATTGCAGGCAGGCGACCACTCCTGCTGTTCTATTATTAACGGATGCCCCTCCCCCACATCTCTGAAGTGCCTTCTAATCTCCCTGGTCTCCTGCTCTAACCTCAGGCCAAGTGGTTCTCAGAAGAAGTTGGAGAGAGCAGTTTTTCTTCTTTCCCCAAGCATAGCATTGGCGATAAGGAGCAAACAGTGCCCTGTGACTAAGCGGTAACTGTCACCTTGAAACCTTGCCCTAGGGGCTTCGGTGGTGACTCAAACATCCCAAGCGCTGGGAGAAGGTCTAGTGACAGAGGACTCCCTTAGCTGGAGGGGAGAGTCAGACCAGAGTCCATAAAAAGAACCGGGCACCGTAAGACACTAGCATCTCAGGGCGTCGACTTTTAAAAAGGGTGGTGTTCAACTCAGGGGAAGAAGCCTCGGTGGACTTCTGGGCACTGTGAGAGAGAGACAGGACTCCCAGATACCGCGGGGGGTGGGGGTGGGGGGGGTGAGGCCTCGTGGCGAGGGACAGACTGGGTGTTTCCAGGAGTCCACAAGGTAGGACGTGGCCCTCCAGCAGAGGCTGTCCTCAGTCAAGAGAGAACCTGCAGAAAAGTGGGGTAAGACTATGCTGGGTACCATCCGGACCGCCCTCTGGCCCGAGGACGGCCCGTCAGCGCCGGCCAGAGCACAGCCCTAGCCCACGACGGTGCTTTCCCACAGGTTCCAGAAGACCTCTGGAAGTGCCGGTTTCTCCCTGTGTGGCTCACGCTGGGGACGACCACAGCGACGCCCTGCTCGCCCTTTCTGTCCTTCCACTGTGGCAGCTCTGACGGCAGTGGGGACCTTCAGAAGAAGGCCAGGCAGGTCTCAGGTGTGTGACTCCCCTTTGGTTTGTTGGCTTCTTTCTGCTGAAAGAGGCCATGGCCTCCTGAGTGTCCTTCTAGGAGCCGCCTGGCAGGGGCGGGCCCGGAGAGAATAGCTGGTTTCAACCAGCAAACTAGGCATACCCTTCTAGACCCCAGGCCCCCTTCCTAAGGAGGCCGCTCTGCTTAGACCCGCCGCCTGATAAAACCTAGAGGTCGGGCGAGGGGGCCTCACCTTGGAGGGACAATGGTGGTGGACACAGCACAACAGTGCCCCCTCTCTGTGCATGGTCCCGGGCCATCACGCCCTTGAGCAGAAGCCAGCGAGGCCAGGGCAAGTCACACACCCGGGACCTGCCTCTACGCCTCCGCAGACTGTATTCTCACCACCGGCACGGGCTCCGTCGCTGTGGTGGCGGAAATCCAAAAGGGGTAAGGAGCGTTTCCCAGAGTGTGTCACAAGGTGACAAACTGCCATGTCCTGTGGAGTCTCATCGAATCCTCACGAGGAACGACAAGACGGTCTGTGATTACCGCCATCTTACAGGTGAAGAAAGCAAGTGCCAGACCAGACAGCTGAAGAATCTTGGCCAAGGTCATACTGTGAAGAAGGGTTAGAGCCAGGATTTCAGTCCTCAAAGTACAAAGCATAGTGTCTGACTCAGAACAGTCACTCATTAAAAAGATCTGGAAGCAAAAAAAAAAAATAAATAAATGCAGACGTGGAAATAACCCTGCCATTAGCAGAGCCTGGTCCTGAGCCCAGGGCCTGGGCCGCTTGGCGGGAACATGGGACCGATGGGGACACGGAGACTGAGTGCTGGGGCTGCCCTCTCCTCCCTGCGAACACCACCTCCCCTTCTACCTCCTGGCTCTCGAGGGCAGCTCTGGACCCATGGTCACTGAATTAGGACAGGAGGGCGGGGTGACACCCATTCATCCTTCCTGAGACCCAGGCCGGGATTGTGGGCAGTTAGGAAAGCCAAGTAAATGCCAGGTTGAAAGTGAGGGCTGAATTGCTAGAAAACTCGCTGAGGTGTGGAGGGAACCCCTGACATCCCTGCCTGAAGCGTGAGCAGTGTTTCCCTGCCTGACCTCGAACACACCTAACCTGACCTTCCAGGTTCGGCTCAACTCCCTCCTCCTCCGGAAGACTTCTCTGAATTCCTGCCCACTGGGAGGGGTTTCCGGCTCCTGGGAACATCCACATTCTACCTGTGCTCATCCCAGGAGATCTAGGGAAAGAAGCCCAAACGACAGTGGTTTTCAATCCTGGCCGCCCGCTAGAGCCCACTAGAGAACTTTTCCTTTTAAAGGAATAGGCGCCTGGGTGGCTCAGTCGGTTAAGCGGCCGACTTGGGCTCAGGTCATGATCTCACAGCTTATGATTTTGAGCCCTGCATCAGGCTCTGTGCTGACAGCTCAGCACCTGGAATCTGCTTAGAATTCTGTGTCTCCCTCTCTCTCTCTGCCCTCCCCACTTGCTCTCTCTCTCAAAACCAAACAAACATTTAAAAAAATGACAGAAATACTTATGCCTAGGCCCGGCATTTGAAGGTTTGTTTATTTTGAGAGAGAAACATAGTGAGCAGGGGAGGGGTGGAGAGAGGACAGGGAGAGAGGAGGGAGAGAGAGAGAGAGAGAGAGAGAGAGAGAGAATCCCAAATAGGCTCTGTGCTGTCAGTATGGATCCCGATGTCCCATGGAGCCCGATGGGGCTCGAACTCGTGAACTGGGAGATCACGACCTGAGCCGAAAAGCAAGAGTTAGACGCTTAACCGACTGAGCCCCGCCAGGCGCCCCATGGGAATTGGTATTTTAAAAACCAGCCAGGACTGAGAACCAGGGCTACCACACCTGGAAATCTGAGTGTGCCCTTTTTGTCCTTTTTCCCCATCTAGCTGGGAGCTCCTCATCGCAAAGCCCCAGCCCCATGTAGCTCTGACCTTGACACCAAGCCCAGCTTCCCCATCGCCCGGGCTCATCAGATGTTCGCTGAGTGATGGCAGCCTCAACTGAAAATCGGAACGATCCCCAGGTGGGATACGGGACATGTTTTGCTTGGTTTTGTAAGGAGTCCCACGCGCTCATCCTCTGATACAGGCAGCCTAAGAACATGGATGCCAAAGAAAATAAACCCCCCCTCCCCCCACCCCGTTAACGTCCCAGGGGAAGAACGGGCTATGTTGTTGGTTATCTCCTGCTTTCAATTAAGGCCGCTTCAGCCAGATTCCTTGTGCGCCTCTGAGGCCCCGGCCTTGTAAATGGCACGCTTTCAATTATTTATCTAAACAAAGGTGAGCCAGAGGGCAGCGCTAAACACTCGTCTGCAGAACTCGAGCCCAACTCTGCGCCCTTGGAATTCTCAAGCTTACAGGACTTGGCTTTGTGATTCCAATTCCCTTAAAAAAAAAAAAAAAAGAGGAGGAGGAGGAGAAAGAAAAAATGGAAAAAAGGCACATTAGCTACAAGGCCATAAATTCCATTTCAGAAGTGAGAGAGGCTGCAAGGACCCGGGCTCTGTGGCCGCGGGGACTCTGCTGCTAGGCTGCTCAACTCAAACAGTCGTAACTCACCGGCCAGGAGGGGGGCTGCTGACTCCCTTCCAGTTTTGCGCTCTCTCTCCTGTCAGAGGACGCCTAACATTCTGTGTCACCGATGAATAATAAATCCCCTTAAAAAGGAACAGAGACCAACCAACGGTGAGCCGCAGATAAAGTAGAGGAAAGGCGGCCTCTCGCTTGTGAAGACAGGCTCCTGGCTCGTCGTCAGTGGGTCAAGTGTCCTGAGCTGTTCTTTGGGGGACGGGTTGGTGCCCCCTCCCTCGGAGGACCGGCCTGTGATGCGCACATGACAGTTACACTGGTGTCATGGAGCGAGCACTGAGAACTGTCCCTGCTGAGATCAAGCACCTTCCTTCGTGTGCCAAGAAATGTCGGCTCCAGTCAGAGAGATTCGAGAACAACAAAGCAGCCGGAAGCACCCAGACTGGGTGGCAGAGTAGCAGCAGCAGAAACAGCAGGAACACTCACGGGGTGCGTGAACATCTCCTCAGTGCCGTGTACGCCAGCACCAGGGAGAGGTGCCACCCTGCCGTACAGAGGTCCACCAGGGTTAGGCGACTTGCTCTGGTCACGCAACAAGGAACGGGGCTGGAATCGGTACCGGGATCTGCCTGACTCAAAAGCCTGGGTTCCGAATCACACTGTTACACAACCGTCCCTGGTCCCGGGACAGACACTTGAAAATGTTTCTGGAACCTTCCACTTCTCTCTCCATCCCTGCTGCCAACTACCTTAGCTCAGACCTCAAATCCCTCAGTCTTACCTTTTTTATAGCCTCTTAATTCATCTTCCTGCTTCCAATCTTTCCCACAGCCCATCAAGTGCAAATATCTTCTTCAAGTATGTCTATTTTACGACCCTGTGCAAGGACGTCTCTTGGCTCCAAGTGCATACTGCTCCAGTCCAATCCTTTGTGAAGCACAAGCGGCCTCACCTCACCCTGTCTTTATCATTCCCCACCGTGGCCAGCCGCACCAAACGTCTAGCTCCGAAGAACCCTCTGTAAACATTCTCTGCCCCCTTCCGCTCTCTTATTTACACATTTGTCCTGCTACTCAGACCGTGAGCTCCCGGGAGGCAGGAGGCTTGTCCTGTTCGTCCCCAAGATCTGGCAGAAAGAAATGTTCACGGATGTTACAAAGCTGACTCACTCACTGATCGAAGGAACAGAATCTCAAAGTCGGGGGGGGGGGTGGTGGCGGGAAGCAAAGATCATTGAATTTTTAACAACTGGCCATATATGCACTATGTTCCAGTGTTACAGATTTTACTAAATTTCTCGAATAGCCACAAAAAACAAAAAATTAAATTCTAACTAAAATACGTTCGACATTTTAGTCTAGACTTATTCCACTGAAAAGTATTTTCCTCAGTAACACCTAGTAAACTACTCACGGTAGTTTCTGATTCTTGAATGTCTACCTTTTCCTTTGGTTAGCCAAAGTACAATTTTCTTGGTTAATCAAAACTTCTGGTTGACCGCTAGTTTTGTTTCAGGATGTTTCAGTTTTGTTTGTTTGGTTGACTGTTCTCACTCGATTAAATAAAGAGCTAGCACCTGGGTTAAGTGGCCTAGCAATGCCTTTCAGCCTTCTCCACAGAAGTGGAATAGCCTGGGCAGGGGTCAGGTTCAAGGTTTATCTCAATCTCCTCTTCTTCGATACTGTCCTTGGCTCTTGGAGGCGAGCAGAAACTGACTTCCTCTCCCCCTGAACTTCAGTAGCACCTGTTCTGTGGGTCACTCGGACCCTGTAAAAGTCACGTGCAACAAATCACAGCCGATAGGGACAGGGCGCAGTGCTGGGAACACCATCCCTGTTGAAATACAAACGCATCGTGGGGCGCTGGGTGGTGGACTCACTTCTCCGGACCTCTGCTTACTCATTGCAAAATGAGCGAGTTACACTAGTTGAATTACGTGGCCTCTTTCCAGCTTCTTTCCAGCTCTGTAACTCTCTGAAAAAGGCCAGATATCTTGATACTATGTGAAAGCTGCCTTGTGGGGTACAAGGTGAAGGGTGAAAGTATAGAACTCTGGGTCACAGACTATTAAGAGTTGAAAACAATGATCGGGAGACGTTTCTCCTTCTCCCAAAGGCCACATGATGGCATCTTGAAACTAAACACACAGCCACGGGATGGCCCAGCAGGAGACGGGTTACTGTCCACTGGGCCTGATGCCATAGGTTGTGTTGACTCTGCTGTGACACGTTCAGCATGATAAAGACGGCCGATCACACTCCTACACAAACTCAGACTTACACGGTCATGATCGACCAGTGTGAATTCAACACATACTGCTTCAGAGGAGCCAAACACACATCCCCTGAAATGCGAGAAACAGATGCACAAACGGATTCCTCCAGGGATGAGCTTTGAGTTGTAAGCAACTTGGCAAGGGAAAGGGAGACTTGGAGAACCAGCATTTTCTTACTAAATTACATAATTTCATATCTTTAAAAATAATTTATAAAGACATGTTAAAATGAGAACAAAATAACAGTTATTCAAAGGAAAAGATACATACAGCAGAAAGGCAGGCTAAAGAGGGCTTCTACAGTTGAGCACTATGCTTCGAGCAAATTTTCTGGCAGCTGAGCCTAAAAGGGAGCTAGGAGGAGTTAGTTCTAATGTGTATGGGTTTGTACAAAAAGTAAGAAATTTACCAAAGGGATGTTCATCGCTCAGAGTCCCAAGTGGAAACAGCACATTACAATTAAGACAGGGATCCCCGGGGGGCTCAGTCGGTTAAGCATCCGACTTTGGGTCATATCATGATCTCAGAGTTCGTGAGTTCGAACCCCACATCCGGCTGTCTGCTGTTAGTGTAGAGCCTGCTTCGGATCCTCTGTTCCTCCCTCGCTCATGCGCACGCACTCTCTCCTCTCTCTCTCAAAAAATGAACTTAAAAAATTAAATAAAATTAGGACAACCCAAGGAGGGATTGTTTACAAAGAGACTGGAGTACAAATATGTGGTCGGGGTGTAGGGAAACCACAAAGTCAAGAGTAGGAACTCAGGTTGACCACAAAGGAGCTGTTGTCACCTGTAGTGGGTTGAATACTGCTCCTCCGCCCAGAAACCTTAGAACGTGATCTTATTTGGGAATAAGGTCTCTGCAGATGTAAATACGGTAAAGATAGATCGCACTGGATTGGGGTGGGCCCTCAATTCAACGGTAGTGTCCTCGTATGAGGCAGAAAAGCAGAAAAGGATACACCGAGGCAGAGAAGGCAACCATTTAAAGATGGAGGCAGAGATTGGAGTGATGTGTTTGCAAACCAAGGAATACCAAAGACTGCTGGCAAGCACCAGAAGCTCTTAGAAGAGCGTGGGCTAGCTCCTCCTTAAGAACCTGCAGAAGGAACCGGCCCTGATGACACCTTTATTTCAGACTTCTGGCCTCCTGAACTGTAAGAGAACACATTTCTGTTGTGCTAACCCACCCTGTTTGTGGTAATTCGTCATGGCAGCCCCAGGAAACTAATACGCCCCTGCACTCCCGAGAGGGATGAAAAGAGGGTGAAGAACTGAGCCCAGTGGGAAGACTGTCTGCCTAGTGGGCCTCTGGGTGGAGAGGTCAGTCTCTCTTTCCTGTACCAGGTCCTCCCTAGCTGAGGTTTCTCGAACTCAAGCTCTCTCTTTGACCCCTTTGTTGTTCTGTCTCCACACTCAGCCTTCGTGGTGGCTTTTGCTGTAACAGAGATGCCCGTGTCAGCACGATCAGCCCAGCCTCTCTCTCCAGCTCCAGCCCCACTTTCCAACGAGCCTGGGAAATCTTCACCAAGATAGCTCATCAACCCTTCAGAGTCAAAACATTCGAGGATCAACCACATCATCTTCTTTCCAAAACCAACATCCCCTTTGGAATTCCTCGTCTTACTTCTCTAAACCATTTAGGCTCAAACTCTCCAATTCATTCCCTTTGCCCCAAAACATCAAGGCCTGCTGGTTTTAATAAAGACACTGTGCCTCTGTTCACCCTTTCTCTCCATTTCTACAACTGCCACTGCTTGCATTGAAGCCACATCCGTCTACACTGGGTAATGGCTAGCAAGCTATGAGGCAGTTTCCACGACTTCAGGTTCCCGGGTCCTCCAATTTTGCCATGGCCAGGGCAATACTGCCTTCCTCATGCCATGCCCGTGTTGGAATTCTCAGTGACCCTTTCTGCCACAGGCCCTCACTTGTCAGGTCCATAATCCAACCCTCCCCCCGCCACCAGCTGCTGAGGATCTTCACGTTCCAACTCCATTCTACCTTTCCAACCATATTTCCCATCATCTGTCAAGGAGAACCTTGCTGTGGCCAAGCTACTTCCTCTGCTGTCCTGCCCTCACGGTCTGCTCATGCTTGTCCCTTTATCACCTGATGAGAACAGTCACCTACACTCCACATACCAGGGTCTACCACCAATCCAAGTGAACTGAAAGCATTAGCCAAAAATCTTACAAGTCTCCTATTTTCTTGGGGATTAGTAGTAAGTATATACATGACCGTAACCCTTTCCATATTTCCCTATATCTTTATTTTCTAGATTAACCCACAAGCCACGTGCGATGCTAGTTCCTGTTCCTCTGGGTCAAAGAAGAGATCACAGCACGGTGATCAAGAGCTTGAGCTTTGGCATTAGACCAGAGTGAGAGCTCGAGTCCATCCATTTCTACTTGTGTGACCTTGGACAAGTTACGCATCTCCTCTTTGGGTCTCAGTTTTCTTATCTGTTAAATGGCAATTTGAAACTTGCCTCACAGAGTCAGAGGGTTAGTTTAGTGTATGTAGAGCACTTAGCTCTACTACCGGCATAAAGCTGGCCTCTTGACAACGTAAAGAGGGAACAGCACAGTCACGCGACTTCTACTCCAGGCCAGTGGTGTGCCATTTCTAACCACATGCAGCCCAGACGTGGACAGTCGGTCGCTGGGTCACACCACATGGTCCCCATTCTCATTCTCCTGGTCTCTTAAAGCCAGCAATTTTGCCCAGCCATCCTAGGTCTAAGAAAAAGCAGAAATAAACTTCCAGACCATGGTTTTTCCAAACAACCAAACCGATAATCAGTGCTTGTATAGATTCCCAAGCTGTCTTGGATCCTCACTAGACTGAGAAACTGGGGCTGAAGCCGGTCATGCCTGTATTTATCAACACCGGGAGCCACCTTTTGGGTACTGCTTAAGGTCCAAATCAAAAGCTAATCAAAAAGTTACCTAAGATACAAACAAGAATGAGAAACTATACACACGCTTTGCAGGAGCTGCAATGGAGAGTAATCTAGTGTGATCAAGAATTTTAATGATATGATCTATAAATTATTTGCTATCATTTAATACATTCAGGAAGATTCATCAATTTTATTTTCATTTCTACTGTTATGCATTCGTAGATGCATGGTAAATACTAAGAAGATGCTAACGTGTTGACTTTGAATGCAATTGATACAAGGGGATGAAAAGGGAAAAACAGAGGCATCTATTTGGCTCAGTCGGTTAAGTGTCCAACTTCGGCTCAGGTCATGATCTCGCGGTTCTTGAGTTCGAGCCCCGTGTTGAGCTCTGTGCTGATAGCTCAGAGCCTGGAGCCTCCTTCGGATTCTGTGTCTCCCTCTCTC
This sequence comes from Paguma larvata, assembly GCA_030068075.1. Lineage (NCBI taxonomy): Eukaryota > Metazoa > Chordata > Mammalia > Carnivora > Viverridae > Paguma > Paguma larvata. The sequence continues at coordinate 26,296 of JAINVK010001178.1, forward strand.
TCTGCCTCTCCTCCACTTGCAGTCTGCTTCTCTCTCCCAAAAATAAACAAACATTAAAAAAAAAAAAGAAAAACAACAAAGAATTTGGTCCTTAACCAGCACCCCTCACGGACACAGGCTGAAACCATGAGACCTTGGACACATGTGCAATCCAGCACATTTCTGAAGTCTGCAGAAGAATGCCACCCAAAAGGGGAACTTTAGTGCTTAGTGGAAAAGAGCCAGATTCATACAGGAGGGGATGAGGAAAAATTATTTCGTGTGCACTTTCTAATGACCTTTCCGAAATCCAGATGGTTCCATTGCTCTGAAAGTATTCTTAGATAGGGCTGATTTATGGAATGTCATTATTAATGAGCTGGGTGAGAAAAGAAATAATTGTTTAAGTGACCCGACATGTTTCCCAAGCAGTGAAATGGTGGTTTACTAAGGGGCAGGGAGGAAGTGTGTGAACTGTGTTGTATAACGGCGCTCGGCCGCCAGCGGCAGGAGCCAGCAGAAAAATCCATGAACCCAAACACCAGGCCACAGCGCTGCTGGAGTTCACGCTGTGAAATGTGAGCCTCCACCACCACGGACTTCTTGACAAATACCTGGGAAGCAATGCCACTTATGCTGCAGAGGGACAGCCATATGTTCTTCTGAGTGACCGTCAGTTCTCGCTGCTGGGTGAACGGTAGGGAAGGTTGGGGCCATTTACCACACTGGGTGCCCTGCATGTGATATGTGGGCCTGCTTTCTGCCCCGCCCCCGCTCCACCTCACAGCACACCCCACCTCTCCCGGTGTTCCTCTCGGACCTAGAAGGCTGACCTGTTGGCATTGTCACGTAAAGCACGGATACAAGGAGTCCTCAAGAACACTGCTGTATTTATGGACTGGCCACATACAATTTGTATGAATATATGTTTGCTATGCAAACCCCAGTGCAAGTCCCCAAGATTTCTCTCCCCCAAACCAGATCCCTACCTCTAAGCTTCTGCCAGCCAGAGTTCCGCACCCCCTGCTGTCGATGACGTCACTGTATTTCACTGAGTTGCAAGATTTAAGAAGTTGTAAGCCACACCATTATTTTGTGTAACAGCTTAAGTTGCCAATTAAACTCTGACACAATGCTTTATCACTGGAATTCTTCTATGCTTACTTAAACAGTTCTTTTAATCCTAGTTAGACACAGATTGTCATAGGTCATCGATGAAGATGGCCTTAAAGCATATGAAGTCTGACTCTTCAGAATCAGTCTACCAAAGGAGAGTCCCCCGTTCCCGTCTTTGCCATAAAATGCCCTTTGTGCCACGGAAGCATTGGCGATGCAGCATTTTTAAATTAGTACTGAGAGTCTACTTTTGACTCTTGCTCCAGGAATGCTGAGGACATCAGATTCATCTCCACCCCCATCCCGCACCACCCATAACCTTTTGGCTCTAAGGAATTACAAGTCAACGGTCTCCAGTGAATAATGCTTTACTGTGTCTCCAGGGCTTTTTCCCAGGCAGTAACTGTGATGCCAGCACGTTTGCGGTTAGAGTGCTCGCAGACATTACAAAAATATCCTCACTGCTGCCTGGATACAATAAGTGAAAGCTACCTCCCATACCTTATAATTGAGGACATTTGGCCATCGTCATTGTCATCACCATCATGACAAACGTGGTCACATCCTAGTTCTGGGAACCTGACCTTCTCACAGCTCCTGAAAGGGGCCCCTGGCACATCACAGGTTCAGAACCCCTCCCGGCCCACGTCAGTGCACATCGGCTTTGAAGAGGGGCCATAAACTGGGCTTAGCCAATCAAATTTGCTCAGGAGTTTTGACTCGGAGACAGGGGGTCCCTGTCAGAAGTAAGCTGTGGGGAGCAGAGCATCCATTGACTCTAAGGTTGGGGTAGCCCTTTGTGGTGGTGGTGGGGGGGTGCTTATGTATAGTGAACAAGCATAGGAAGATAGTCAAATGGCAAAAAGTGCAGACTCAGAAGCCACAGTGAGAGTGAACAGGCATTTAATGAGACAGAGAAAGTAACGTTAACCGTTGACTTTCCAATTCTTGATCACACAAGGCTCATGTATACTTCATTTTCTGTCCTTGGGTTTGGTGGTTCCTCTGTAGCCTTACAATGAATTCTGATGCCCCCCTTGAAGTAGATTTTTGCTTCTGGCAGCCCGAGGAGCTGTGGGTATAAGAGCTGGAAACTTCCCTACCTTCAAACCATCCATTAGAGAGACGGGACAAAAGAACGTGGTGAGCACTGTGACATCTCCCCGTGAGACAGGCAGAGTGGGCATCCTTGTGTGATTCCGGCAGGCCCAGGGCTGCGCGGGAAAGAGCCCGCAGCTCCTCAGCCTGTATGGGGGTCCCCTGTCCCAGAGTCCTGCTCTAGGAACAGCATGCTTTCTGCCGGATGAGATATGGTCTGGCTGTGAGTGAGGGGGAAAAAGAATCGATCTTATCAAGAGATGTGCTCGGAGTATAGGCTCCATGGTGGGAAGTGCAGGTCCACAGCCCTCGCTGGAGGGAGGAAGGAGCCAGAATGCAAGCACTCACCTCCTCCCCTTCCTCCCACCCTCCTCCCAGCCCTGGCAGGGCAGACAGCAGAGATCTTCCAAGCTGAAGCCAGGGCACCCCCTGAGGACAGAAGATTGAGGGGGGAAAATGGCTTCCTTCTTTTAAGAGTATGTCATTTCCTGGAGGTAGAGGTTGAGGTTTCTGAGTTGAAGACAACGGAAAAGCGACAGAGGTTTAGGTACCAGGGAGAACTTGAAGGAAGCCCAGCCCTAACATCAGCCAACAACGCTTGGCCTTGCAGTCAGGTATGTGGAGTCTGGTGGCAGGTGGTGGGACAGGTGGCCAGCGCCCCGTTCCATGAGGGACATGGGAGAGGGGTGGTTTTCTGGGTACATTGGGCTTTGAGCCAGTGGGAGCTTCTGGTGGCAGAAGAAAGCCCATCAACCTGGAGGTGGCAGGCAAGATACCCCTGACTACCTCGCACATGGGTAAGGGCTACACTTTGAGTGAAAAAAAAAAAAAAAAAAAGGGAGAGGCCACACAACACTTTCGTGAAACAGGCTGAAGGGCCTCATCTCAGAGTTATCAGCTCTGAGTTAGAGGTAAGGAAACTGAGACTCAGAGCTGGAATCGAGACCCATGTCTGACTGGCTCCAACCGTGCTCCTGCCATCCACACCGTCTCAGGAAACAAGTGGGGGTGGGGAGCAGACAGTTTCTGCTCGGGGGTAAGTGCGCCATGCTCAGCCCATCACGGCTGGCTGTTCGGGGCATGAGGGACTTGAATGGTCCTGCTGACCTCCATCAGACAGACTCAGCTTCAGTTTGGGGACACTAGAAGCCACCACAGAACGGTGGTATGACCACCACCTGGCATGGCGCCATCACTTCATTATCCTTTTCAAAAAACTTTCGGACCCACGCCACACCACGTGCCTATCCCAAATCTGTAAGATCAATAAGGGGCCATTTTCGATACGTTTTACAGCATCTGGCAGACTGCTGCTAGGTAGTACATTATACAGTGGCACTTAATAAGTGCCGACTACCATGCCTGGACTGTTGGGGCTCCTCGATGGACACACAGCCCCCAACCAAGTTGACTTGAGAGCAGCGGTCTCACTGCTTTGATCTGGTGCTTTGTTCTCCCAAAGCTCAGCCTTCAGTGCAGCCAAGACCAGTGACCCAACGGGCTAGTCTGACTTGGAAAGCCACGGGTGACATTTTCAGCTGGCTCAGACCCTGAGGTTGAAGCCCTGTGCGTGTAAGGGTAGCTTCTGGCTGGGGCTTTGTTTGCTATGGAATACAGACTTCCCTCAGGGAACTCAGGCATGTTTTCTTTTCTTTTTTTCTCTTGTTTAAAAAAAATAAAATAAAAAGGCTACAACCCTAATCTAAGTGGCATCTGCTGACCTGAAAGAATATACACTTAATCCCTACCCCGGAGCACCCTTGCCACGATACAGAATGCCTTTCGGTTTTCAATCACTGAAACACAAAGGAAAAGTCATCTTCTCTAGTAGAGTCATTTTAAATTGTTTTGGCCACAGTTCCCTGGTCGATAAATCTCTATAATTTCAATTTCTGACCCTCATTTTAGCTCAACTGTACTTACGGACAACACCTGGAATTACAATAACCAGGGGGCCAGGTTCAGATACACATGGTTTTACTTTTATGTTTGCAAAGCTGAGAAGCAGGAAGTTCTGATATTTATTTTACTTTTTAAATTTATGCATGTCTTGGCTTTCTCCAAAGAGGATATAAGGTAGCATAAGGTGATACATGAACAAGGGCAAATGGTGGGGGGTGCAAGAAAAAGAAGGGTGGGGAGAGGAAGCTGAGCTAGAATCGGGCCCAAGGGAACAAAGGCGCAACCATCGCAACATGCCTGTGGGCCGCTGTGAGTCACAGGTTGGCTTCCAAAGTTTCGGGCTGGTATTCTAGTTAGGCAAGTAACAGCTACGTTTTATTTAAAGACCAATTTTTCAGGAATCAATATAATAGATCTTAGTAACAGGTCTATAACAGATCTTCCTACGAAGGGCCCTGAGCTGCAATTTTCCCATAAATGGTACCATTTCTAAAATTGGGCCGTTAAGATTCTCTGAACAGTAGTTCGTTTGGATCGTCAACACAGACCCTCCGGAAAGCCTGTCTTGGACACAATTTCAGGTTAGAAGGCCAAGATAACCTTTAAGTTTGTTGAACATTAATTAAATAGTAAGAAAACGGATCCTTTGGGAAAATATTACCCTAAAAATTGTGACAGCTCTATGTTGCTCTTCTCTAGGCCTTATAAAACGCTCTCTGGAGGGAGACAGGAGAAAAGCGGCTGAGGTGACAGGCTGCCTGGGTTCAAATCTGCCTCTGCCACTTTCCAGCTGTGCCTCAGACAAGCAAATAACCCCGAGCCTCAGTTTCCTCATCTGCAAAATGGGCAGATCTACTTTATAGGTTTGAGGGGAGACTGAGGAGATTGGGTAAGTAACGAATAAGCATATGCTTGCCTTCGAAACATTTGTTTTTTTTCTCATTAACTTTGTAGAGCCCAATTACCCTTATTTATAGGCGCCATGTTGCCAAGGAAAGGGAATGAGGGCAAACATTTTCCTCTTCTGAAAGACCTCTACTTTTTCTCTCTCTGGTTAGGAATGTGAACCTCTATAACTCTTCATTAGGGCTGAGGGATAAGAAAGAGCCAGTGAAAATGAGGATGGCCAGCACACATGTCAAGTGGCCGAGAGCAGCTGCCCATGTTTGTTGTTGCGACGGTACCGAGGGGAGGGATGTAAGTCATTAACATTCCAGTGATAGGGGGCGAAAGGATCTGAGCTGAAAGGGAAAGTTGGGGGGCGGGCGTCGCCAAGGTTTATCTTTGTTTACTCTCCTGTTATGACTCATCTTCAGGGTCTGTTTCTCTTCTTATGAGATGACTTGGCTCATTACCACAGACCTTCCTGGCTTGCTTACCAAATTTCTACTTAATTGGTTTCCATGTTGTGACCTGGCTCCTGAGACCCCAGATGCTTTGGAGGCCAGTCCTCCGTCTTCTCGGGCAGGGTTACAGTGAAATTTAGTGGGAGCAGACAGTAACCTGCAAGGTGGCTGCTGGAATTATCCCAGTAGACACAGAGAAGGCACTGGTGCGTGTCTACAATGGTGGTCCACCCCGCTTTGTGCCAGGAAAGAACCTTCGTCCAAACTCAACCTTTTCCCTTGGATCTTCCTTAGAAAGCACTGGGGGACCTTTTCTCCTGCCAATATCTCATATTCAGGCCATCTTGAAATAAACCCAGTATCAATTAAGCTTTCTAGGGCCAGCCAGCTCACCTGACCACCGTTTCCCTGGCACTGTTGCCCATAACACAAACTACACAAGACAGAGGTGTCTAAACCAAGAATGCACAATTTTCTCATGGCAGGTGAGACAGGCCATTGGAGTAAAGGAGGTTCTGGTAATATACAAGTTACTGGCCATCTATGCTTCTATTTCCTCATTTTTGCAAACACGGGAGGAGAAGAGATTGCTAGGGCCCTCTCTGAGCACGCGAAGTGGAGAATGGGGCATCCAACCGAACTGTATCACTACAATTAACTGGTTCACTTGTAAACAAGTTGTTCTTTTTCACTGATGCTAAATGTCAGGCATTTGGCATTCTTGGATCAATTTGGCTTCATTAGGGGCGGGGTTTCCTTCTGTTGAGGTAAGAATAATTTTCACCTGTTTGTGTTAAGAAAGGTAAGCATTAGTGATGATTATTTGGGCTCCGCTTCAGGTTTAAAAACGTAATTTATTTACATATAAAGAATGTAGTGTCACAGAGGGATTATGTATAACCTATATACACCTTGAGCCAAAACTCACTGGCTCCCCTACAATGCACATTGTTGTCTTATTCTTGACCTCTCAAGTATCTCGAACCCTATAAGGCCTGGTTGCATGGAAGCCCCATTTTAAGATTGAGTAGGCATGCACTGTTTAGGTGAAAACATCTGATGTGTTCTGTTTCTTTCTTCCTAGAGTCATTTATACATTGCACTTAAAACCAGATGCTCCTAACAGCAAACATGCAAAGTAGTGGACTTTCAGAGCATTCGGTTTTTCTACGGAGCCAAGAGCAGTTAGGCTGCCAAGGGTTAAAGCCCCAGTCACTGAAAGGCACATGTCTTGACTCTGGGAGAGATGGATAGTTTCTTGACAACACAACACACACGGTCAAGGGGGTGAGGGAGTTTCAAAGGTTCGAAAAGATGTGTCACACGGTCACCATGTACAAGGTTGTTGGGTGGCAGGGGAATACTGCTGCCCATGACACTGTCCATGGTTCTGAACCAGGCAGGGCACTTCTCTGGAGAAGGTGGGTAGGACAGAGGGAACCTGCATGTACCCCTGTTGCTAGGCCTATGGTCAGCATCACAAGAAAGGAGATGTTGTTCTGCGGGTTTGAACGTAAAGCAGGGACCTCTTGGTGATTTCCAACATTTTTCTGAGGATACATTCATGGTAACTCTAAAAAACACAAATGCCTCAATGGTATGATAAGCTTCCCCTTTGCGGGCCTTCTCAGGATCTTGGATACAAGTCAGTATGCTATAACACAATAATAACAGCCAACACATCTAATCCTTACTCTGTTCCAGTCACTGCTCTAATCTTTCTCTTACACACACATGTACATTTATGTATCTGTCAAGAACTTAGAGAATTTTCAACCTCCATCGCTTCCTTGACATGTATAATCCCTTCTTGAGGAAAATCAGATTTCAAAATATCAATGATATCTTTAAAAAGGTCCTTTCTTCAGAATTGTTACCATCTCTTTGGTGGAAATCTTCCAAAGTTCTTTTGCATGATTTAAGGGTTTAATTTGAACATGTTTGTATGTTAGGAAACCTGAAACCATAAAACTCCTAGAAAAGAACATAGGCAACAATTTCTTTGACATCAGCTGAGGCAATACTTGTCCAGATAGTTCTTCTAAGGCAGGGGAAACTGAAGAAAAATACACTGTTGAGACTATATCAAAATAAAACATTTCTGCACAGAGAAGGAAACCATCGACGAAACGAAAAGGCAACCGATCTACCGAATGAGAGAAGATATCTGCAAATGATGTATCTAATAAGGGGTTAATATCCAAAATATATAAAGAACTTCTACAACATCCAAAAAACCAACAATCTGATTAAAACGGTAGAGGCTTTTCCAAAGACAGACACATGGGAAGATGCTCATCACTAATTATCAGGGAAATGGAAATCAAAACCACAATGAGATATTGACCTTACACCTGTCAAAATGGCTAGAATCAAAAATACAATAAGAAGCGTTGTTGAGGATATGGAGAAAAAGGAACCCTCGTGCACTGTCGATGTGAATGTAAACTGGTACAGCTACTGTGGAAAATGCTATAGAGATTCCTCAAAATTAAAAATGGAAATATCATATAACCCATCAGTTTCACCACTATTTACCCAAAAACAATGGAAACACTAATTCAAAGAAATATATGCACCTCTATGTTTACTGCAACATTATTTACAATAGCTGAGATATGGAAGCAAGTGTCAATTGACAGATGAATGGATGAAGAAGATGTGGTGTGTACACACACACACACAGAGGAATATCATGTTGCCATAAAAAGATGTGAGCTTTTGCCATTTGCAACAGTGTGGATAGACTTAGAGGATATTATGCTAAATGAAGTAAGTCAGACAAAATCAAATACCATATGATTGTGTTTATATGTGGAAGCTAAAGAGAAATGAATAAACAAAGAGCAGAATCAGACCTAAAAATACAGAGAACAAACTAATGGCTGCCAGAGGAGAGAGGAGTAGAGGGATGGGCAAGATGGGTTAAGAGGAATGGGAGATACAGGCTTCCAGTTATGGAATAAGTCACAGGAGGCTTTCTGCTCCTCCCCTTTTGACAGAGAGCTGCATCTTCTGGTGCAATGTCTGCTGTATCCCCGAGACACTAGGGTAAAGGTCAGAGTAAATGGATTTGACCGCCTTGGGTGCTGGATCACCAGGGCTGCTTGTAACTCTGGCAATGTGGATACTGTCATCAATAACCCCTTCATTGACCTCAACCACATGGTCTATATTTTCCAGCATGATTCCACCCACAGCAAATTCAATGGCACAGTCAAGGCTGAGAATGAGAAACTTGTTATTGATGGAAAAACCATCTCCATCTTCCAGAAGTGAGATCCTGCCACCATCAGACGGGGTGACGCTAGTGCTCCCATGGAGTCCACTGGGGTCTTTGGTACCGTGGAAAAGACAGGCTCACTCGAGGGTGGGGCCAAGAGGGTCATCGTCTCTGCCCCTTCTGCTAATGCCCCTATGTTTAAGATGAGCATGAACCATGAAATGACAACTCCCTCGAGATTATCAGCAATGCCTCTTGCACCACCAACTTCTTGGTCCTTCTGGTCATGGTCATCTACGACAACTATGACTTGATTGAGGGACTCATGACCACAGTCTATGACATCACTGCCATCCAGAAGACTGTGGATGGCCCCCCAGGGAAGCTGTGGCATGACGTCCAAGAGGCTGCCCAAAACATCATCCCTGCTTCTACTAGTACCACGAAGGCCGTGGCAAGGTCATCCCTGAGCTGAATGGGAAGCTCACTGGCATGGCCTTCCGTGTCTCCACCCCTAACATGTCAGTCATGGATCTGATCTGATACCTGTAGAAAGCTGCCAAATACAATGACATCAAGAAGGTCATGAAGCAGGTATTGGTGGACCAAGGGCATGCTTGACCCTACTGAGGACCAGATTGTCTCTTGCATCTTCAATAGTGACATCCACTCTTCTACCTTCGCTCCTGGGGCTGTCATTGCTCTCAATGACCACTGTGTCAAGCTCATTTCCTGGTACGACAATGAATTTGGCTACAGTAATTGATGGTAGAGACCATATGGTCCAAATGGTCTCCAAGGAGTAGGAGTTCCCTGGGCCACCAGCCCCAGCAAGAGTAAGGAAGAGAGAGGCCCTCAGCTGCTGGGGAGTCCTTGCTCCAACTTATACCCCAATACACTGAGAGTCTCCTGACTTCTACAGTTCCCATCTCAAACCCTTTGCACAAGAGGAGGGGCTTGGGAACCCCTATCTTGTCATGTACCATCAATAATGTATACTGTACCCAGCCGAGAAAAAAAGTCACAGGAAAAAAACAAGTATGTTTGAATGTTTGTAGGTCATGAGACCTGAAACCATAAAACTCCTAAAGGAGAACATAGGCAGTAAACTCTTTGACAATGGCTGTAGCATCATTTTTTCTAGATATGCCTCCTAAGGCAAGGGAAACCAAAGCAAAAATACAGAGGGACATACAACATAGGGAGTATAGTCAATGATATCGTAATGGTTTTGCATGCTGATGGAAATGACACTTGTGGTGGGCACAGCATACAGTACAGAGTTGTTGAATCACTATGCTGTACACCTAAAACTAATGGAACATTGTGTGTCAACTATGCTAAAAAAAAATTAAAAAAGTCACACAGGCTGGAAGAAAAGAAATCCATGAATTATTAGTATACAGAGATCTTTTGGGGGAGGGAGAAGGATACTAATAGTACCTCACCTGCCAGCTAGCCCAATCCCTGCGCATTTACTAATTAGGAGGAAAAAACAAAAAGCTCAACTCTAAGGAGTTGCTGATAGGCTGGGATTCCAGCGCGCTGACCAGATCTCCATCTGGGAGTCTTTCTCTCTCTTTCTGTATTTATGATCACTCAGTTCTCAACCAGTAGCAGGCACATTATTCAGTTAGTGCTGACGCACATTTGGTTATAGGGTCATGATTAAGAAAACAAACCATTCATAACACAACTATAAACAAAACCCTAACTCATTTCCTAATGGATCTTCCCCGTTTGGCCATCATACTGACTTCTGTCTCTATTCTTCCTGGAGTTTAAGGCCCATGTGTGAAAAGTGCCTCTTTGCCAGTGGGTAGGCCAGGATGGGGCAGTCGTAACTCTCTCCGCAAATAGCACAGATGTGGTGTGGGCATGAGGTTACAGGGAGACACAATGAGCAGATACCACGGGGGACCCACTCAAAGCCTACGGGCCCCCGCCCAACTTGCAACAGCTGGCATTTGTATCACTTTGGTTCTGCGCCTTCTCTGGCTACCAGAACCCACATCCCTGCTGGCAGGGCCACCCAAAGGGAGGAGGCGATGGTGCTGGGGAATTAACAGCTCCTTGGGAACTGCCCTCAACCTGGTTCGGTCTCTAACTTTCTACTATTCCCAGAGTTCCCAGCAGGATCAAAGCTCCAGGGCCCCAGAGTGGTAACTTACTTTAAGCACACCCTCCATTGTCCACCTGCCTCACAAGTGTCCCCGCATATCAGCTCCCAAGTATACCACGCATATATAAATCTTGGTCTCAGGGTTGGCTTCCGTGGGAACCCAAACTAAACCCCACACCATGTCCTCCTATGCTGTCACAGAACAGTTCTCCAGGCAGGCCGAATGAACGTGAGTTAGGCAGGCTGCTTTGGAAGTGGCTTCTCCCTGGGTCTCAGTCACCCGCTTGCTCTTTGTCCCTCTAACATGAACCTCCTCAGACCAGTACCAGCTCTGAGGTCCTCGGACATACTTGAAAAGGAGCACACTGGGAGGAATGAAGTAAAAGACACCACGGAGTTGCAGATGAATCGATGTAGAAATATGAGAAGAACAGAGTCCTCCTGGATGCACCATTGTCTCTGTGAACGACTCTGAATGAGCTAGAAAACGTATGACTTCCTAGAGTCTTTGTTTCCAATTAAAACAATTCTACATGTTTAAATTATCTAAAATGAAAAAAAAAAAACCCGCACTCTTTTGCTTGTAGGATTGTTAGCAATGAGCAGGGGACAAAAGAAAGTAGGCAGAGTACTGTATAATCAGACCTGGTTTTAGCGATCAGCAAAAGCTGTTTCTGGAGTTTATCAATAGCACAAAGTTTGTGTTGAAATGCAAGCCCAAAGTGATACACACACACGCACTCACATTTTTATCCACCCATCAATGATTTACTGAGAGTAAATTTAACCGAGATTTGCTGTTGTGTGGCAGGCATCGCTGGAGGTACCGGCAGAGGAGACGCGGACACTATCCTCACAAAGCTTACAGTCCGGCGTGGGAGAATGAGGTTAAATCTTACACATGTGTTAACATGGCGAGGGTGAAAGAGGGTTTTTTTTTTTTCCAAATGGTAAAGAGTGAGAATATGAAGAAAGAAGCCTTCTACTATGCTGCTGGAAGGGTAAATTGGTATAAACTTTCTGGAGGACAACTTAAGAGAAAAATCCTTAAAATTTGGTTCTCCCTAGGACCCAGGAAACTCAAATATCTAGGAACTTAGTTTAATAAAGTGATCAAGTAAACACATTCAAGGATGTTCTTCGTCCTGTCACAGAAAGGGACAGAAACCTTAGAAGCAACCTAAATATCTAATGGTAAGTGACAGAATACATATAATTGAGCACTAGGATTTATAAAATGTCATTGTAAGATATGTAATGAATTAGGAAGAGGTCAATTTAGTAATGGAAAAAAAACCAGGTCATAAACAGAAATTACTACATATTCCTATTTTTTTAATAGCCATAAAATTTCCCAGTCCAAATGTCAACTGATGTTTTCTTTGTGTGATAGGATTACGGTGCTTTCCACTTTTTAATTTTGGATTTATCAGTGTTTCCTAATTTCCATACCAAGGTATGTAGTACTCCTACTTGATAAGAGAAAAGGAACAATTATTTTAAGATGAGCTTTTTAGGTCGGTGAAGAATAGCGAGGGATCAAGGACGGAATTTCCACACACGCACTGAGTCCCACATTTTAAATACAGATCGGCCTTGACAAAGAGAGGAGGTCAAGGTGAAATTGCTAAAGCTAGCTCATTTGACAGAAGAACAAGAATGCAGGAAGACTTTTTGGTTAGAAATGGTCAAAATTGGCTCTTCAACGCCTGTGGTGCTAGAAGAAAAAATTTTAATGGGGGCGGGTGGGATCAGTGAACGGGGGGCCTCCTGGGACCCCTGTTCCCAGAACGCATGTTGCACAGGCAAGCATCCCCAGAAGTCATCACTTCAGCACTGCTTTCAAACAAACATCCACTTTCTCCCAACACTTTCGGCGAATGTGCACCTTACACCGTAGGGCATAAAGGCAACAAAGCAAGAAAGAGGAGGACTTTGGATAGCGCGACACAGTATGGCATGAGTAAATGCTACAGTATCTGACTAGTTACTGGACTTTCCTATCCGGTGTCTGTACCGGTTAGCGTCCGTTTAGTTGAAGGAAAATTTAACCCAGGCGAGAAAGTAGCAAAGGAACTTACTGGTCAGACAATTGGAAAGATTTACTTTAAGAGATTGTCTAATTCCAGGGTGTGAGAAGTGCCAACAGAATCCCTCTCTCAGTCCTGTTCCTCCTGCGTCTGCTGGGCGGTTCCGAGGCACCCATTTTCATACACCAGGTTCAAGGGTCTTACGTTTCATAGGACAACACTGCCATGCAAGTCCTAGGATTTACTTTCTCCCACTGGCCCACAGTGAGTCACGTGCTCTGCCCCAAGCACTGGGCTAATGCCTTAGCTCACACCTCAGTGATAGACTCCAACCAGCAGGGGCGGTCTATGCCATTTGACGTCTTCAGAGTGGGAAAGAACAATTTCTCCAAAACGAAATTAGGAGGGCATTACTAGGAAGAGAGAGTAGATGCTAGGCAGTGAAAAAACATTGTTCACTAAACCGATATGATTTTGGGTGGGGGGGAATATGTATGTCTGGTTAAACATTCTCTTTGGTTATTTCTAAATTAGGTTGACACACATTTATATCGATCTGGAAATCTTCCCTTTCCGTGTCTTGAGATTTCTAAAAGGTTTACGATTTAAAATTTTTATTACTATTTTGAAACAGTTAAGAACTTGGTAATTTTTTATTACCATTTTATGACTGTAAATTAATATGCCTAAGTATCCAACCAGGTAAATCCTAGAAATTATGGAAAGATACAAAAAACAAATAATCACCCATAATTCTACAACCGAGAATATCAAGCTTTTGACAACTATCCTTCCACTTTTGTGTATATCTGACATTCTCAATAGCGGAGAGTGTCCTTCTCTCACTTCTTATTACAGAATAAGCATTGTATTCTCAAACTTTAATTTCTGATGGCCACAAAATTTTGTTATTTTGAGACAGCGTTTTACCACCATGGTGCATGCTATATGTAACAGAGCTTTTGAATAACCTTTGGCCTCATTTTAAGAGTTCCTTAAATTTAAAACAACACCACCAAAAAACCCCCAAAATAAAGTGAGTCGAAAAAAATATTTCCTTCAATTGAATTAATTGATTTGAATTTTTGGATATTCTCAGGCTCTCTTATCATAGCAGAATAATTTGAATAATTAGAAAATCAACTTATTCTCCACATTTCAACTTAAAAGTAACACCCAAATCTCATCAACATTTACCTACAATTAATAGTTGTGTCCGTGTGTGTGTGTGTGTGTGTTTTACTATCTAGGACAAATGGCTTCTACAGATAAGCTCTGGTTTCTTCAAAGGAAACAGGTCCTAAATTATTTGGGACTCGTACCACTATCAAAATTTAGATGTTAAATATCAACTTTGGTCCCACCAATGAGTTCTGGATTAAGCAGAATTCACCAGAGGCTGCATTTACCTGCTTGACTGGCCAATGAATCAATGGCAGTTCTTAAGGGAGAAGGTACATTTGAACTCTCTCCAACTTACTTCTCACAACGGGGACATGTCAAATAAATGTCCAAGTATCCATGCAGGGAGGGTCAACGTGGCGTGATCTTGCAGACTCCCGCACACAGGGCACCCGACGAGACCCACAGAAGAAAACAAAGTGGACTCTAAGCTTCACAATAATATTTGATTTCATTTTAAGCCTCCACCAGAACCATATGTATCTAATTTTCCATAATGATTTTCAGTCGAGCTGAATGTGGCTGATTGCCAAAATGAGCATCCTGCCTACCATCATTTCCTTCTCTTAAAAAAAAAAAAAAAAAACAAAAAACATTCGTTCAAAGCCTTAAGACCCTGACAGGCTAAACACGAATACAAATTAATCCAATCTGGCACAATGCCTCCTAACTGTCTCAGAGTGCACAGTTGGGTGTTTTGTTGAAATAGTGTTTTAAAAAGTAATAGATTTTTGTTGGTGTTCATCAGTCACAAAAGGACCATAAAGTTATTTTTTGGAACAATATTCTCTGAATGTTGAACTTCTCCCGTTACTCAATCCATCTGTCTTCCTCTCTCAGCCAGCGGTGCAGACTTTACAGTCCAAAGTGGAATCTTTAGCCCTCGCTGCCAGCAACATCTAAACCCCACGTGTTATCCTCACATTCAAGTGTTGCTCCAGAAGAGCTATTTTAAGCAAACAAGGATTTTACCAAGTTGAAAATTAAGAGCCAAATTCCAATAAGCATGACACACATAAAAATCCCCCAGCTTTCTTATCCATCCAAATTGTGATTTTTGGATTTCATGATTTCAACACAACTGGGTGCTTTTCAATACAGATTTCTCTGGCACTTCGTTATGGTGACAAGAAATGTATTCATGAGCTATGTGGATGAGTCTGAGTGAACACATCCTTCCAGAGAAAAAGTTACTTTTTTCCAGGAAGCATTTCCCAAAAATACACGGGTCAGCGGGGAATTTGGGGAATAGCACAGACATGACCATTAGTAGTGGATCCAAGGGGTTTACTGTAGACTCGGTGCCTGCTCTCTACCTGATACCCGTGGGTGCTGCTGCCAGCCAAGAATTTCTTTTTTCTGTGTTTCCCTCACTCTAGACTCAGGTGAAGAAATGGGGGATTTTACAAGGACTCAGAGGTCACCCCTGAATTGTGATCACCGGTCATCATGCTACTACAGGAAGTCTGTAGGCTCTGCAGAATGGAAAAAAAATGTGAGAAGTTCTACTTTCAAAAGACAAAAATCATTGGACTTAGTGAACATTTTAAGAAAAAAATTTAAAGTAATGCTTTAAAAAAAAAACTAACAAAATGCTACACGGTGGTTATATAAAGCTGGAAAACATAAAGCATGAATAAAAAATGTTCCATAATCCGACTTCTCATCATCTATGAAGACTGTGTATGTCTTATTGTATAATACATCTATATTAAACACATATAGTAAATGAAATAAAGACTTTACCCTATATGGTTCTGTTCCTGGTTTTAATTGGAAAGCCTTTATTTTCTATCATTAACCAACTTGTGAACAGAAGACATTTATTTGCTACATTATATTCTATCTTATGGAGAAACCATGATTTAACTTTTCTCTAGTTACTGTGTATTTATAGAGTTTGAAATTCTACGCTAAGATACATAATCCTTTAATAGACACCTTTTACATGACCCCTGGTTCTTTTCGGAATCACATATCCCTAAACAGGACTTTAAGGTTCTTGTCTGCCAAATCCTTCTCCAGAAAGCTCTATCCATGAACACTCCAGTCAGCAAGATGTAGAAGTGTCCAACCTCTGCCAACCTCATCAGCGTGGAGTACGGAACTTAAGATATCATTTACCGGTTGAAGACAAATGTACAGAGATTCACTTTCAGGCAGACGCGGTGGTGGGGATCAGAGGGATCAAGACATTCCCAGCTTACGGAGAAGCTTGTGCAGAGATCAGTGGTGGGCAGGCTACTTTGGCAGAAAGGCAGTGAGCGCACCGATCAAGGACAGAATCCTGAGGTCAGCCATTCTGGATTCAAAACCTGGCTTTGTTCCTTGCCAGCTGGGTGGTCTTAGACGAGATACGTCACCTTTCTGTGTCTCCATTTCTTCCACTGTATGATGAGAATTTTAACAATATCTATCTCAAGGGCTGACAAGTTTAAATTAGATAATGCATATAATAAGGTGATTGGCTTAGCTACCATGCCGTTACAGTTGTTATGAAACTATAAACTGTAATAATTAGAACACCATTTTGTAACTAATTAGCACATGAGGGTTGTCAAGGTGATTTCACGCATATTTATTGAACTTTAGTTTTGAAGACACATATGAATGATAGTCAGGGCTGGGAGGTGCTAAACTTATTTTTAGAGATGAAGAAACCAAAGCTGAAAGAGGTGAAGGGTCTATGGCCCATGATGGGCAGAGCCTGGAGAGCCCCAGACCCTGTGTCTCCTGTCCCTGGACTCACTACTGTGTCATGCCACCCCTTTGCATTACTGATGAGATCCCAAGATACCTGCTTCTACATGCATTTGATTTAAATTAACCTTTCTGTTACTAAGTGAAGTTTTCCACCCCGGAATGACAAGAGTCTACCCAAATAGAGTTATTGTATTGCCTACGATGTGCCTCCTTCAGACTGCCCTGCTATAAAGCCACAAGAACCTTTGGTCCCGAGATGCTCCTCATAAAGGAAGCCGGGCTACTGGCTGTGCAAAAAGTCTGCTGATCAGACAAATAGCTAAGGGAGCACAGGGTATCATGACCAAAGGCTCGAATCCCCAAATCCTGACTGCCTCTGTGCCTTTTGTTTACCGACAGAGGCGTGCACGCCCCTGCATTGTGTCTTTCACAGAGCCTCGCCCCGTGTGCTCAGGTCTACTAAATGCACTCTTCAGGGCTCGAGCTCCTCTCCTTATCTACCTAAGCTGTTTAGAAAAGGAAAGCTGGGAGATGATCAAAGGCCAGCTGTAGCATCTGCTTTGCTCCTTGGCAATAAAGGCAAAGAGAGGTTAAACCAAACTGACCTGGCCCCTGGGTGCAGAATCCACCTTTTGGGTCTCCAGCAAAGACAGGGTCCTTAGCTTCAGCCTCTCTCTAGACTGCTTCTTGGGTGAGGGGGGAAAACCAGGGCCCTGTGTGTCATATTGAAGAGCCTGGACTTAATTCTGTCGGCCATGGAGAACCACCGTCATTTTCCAGGGCAGGGAATGCCATGACCACCAGGGATTGGGAACTCCAACTGGAACAAAGCAGTAGAATCTGATGAGAACAAGACTGAGGTCTGAGGGACCAGGTAGGAGGGAAGGTGGTCACAGAAGCCTGGGGATGGACTCAAGAGATAATGACTTAGAAATTTAACCTAGAAGCATGCCGATGGATTGGATGTGGAGCGAGGACAACTCCCGTGTTTCTAACAACGCTGTGAGTGGGCACTACTAACAATGGAGACAAAAAATGAGGAAACGTGAGTGGGGATTGAATACTGAATCTGAAGTCCTTCTGGAATATCAGGGGGATGAGTTCAGTCGTCAGTGAGCCCAGAGTGGAGGGAAAACTCGGGAGTCGGCAGCCACAGTGGGAATGTGAACACTGAAATCTTGAGTGCCACAAGGGGGCAAACACAGAGCGGTGGCCCACGACCGAAACCCTGGGGAACCCCAGTGAGCGCACTGGGAGAAGTGGTCACAGAGAGGAGAGAACCAGAGACCATGTTTAAGGAAGTTGAAAGGGGAAAGAGCTTTAAGGAGAAACAAATGCCTCGGTAGGAGAAGAATGGAAAAACGAACACTGCCTCCGATAAGAAGAGGACCTTTTGTTTACCTGAAGAACAATTTCAGAAGAGTAGCATGGGCGAAAGGCTATTACCGCGGGCTACTTGAGGGAGAAAAGGTAAAAATGAAACAACAGAGTGAGTAAACATGGGTGATTCTTTTAAGAACGTTGGATGCTAAATGGCAAGAGAGAGACTGCCGATAGCCAGCAGGAGTGCTGGGAGTATTTTTTAGGTGAGAAGCCAGAAAGGAACTGAGTGGAGATGACCAACAGGACAAGTTCCTTGAGGAAGTAGGAGGAAATGGGGTCAAGTTCAGGTTGGTCTTGACTAGGAGGCTGGACATCCCATCCTCTGATGTTGATTTTCAATTTCTCTCCTATCTGCTAGCATTCATGAAAGTGACATGGCTTCTGTAATCTTCTGGAAAATCTGGCTTGAGCTAGGGCCCGTGGCCTAAAACAGAGGATGAGAACAGCGACACACACAACTTCCATAAAGCACGACTCTCCCATTGTTCTGAGACAGTTTTCTTCTCGGATACCATGGTAATCAGCACCAGGTATTACTGTTGTCATTATTAGAGATACAGATTTCCCCATTATTTTGACATTGTCTTGTTCTAGTACTGGATCTATTGTTTCTTGAATTACTGATATTTGTTTTCTTAAACACGATATTTTAATCAGATGCTTTATTACAATGAGACAAGTCTTCCATTCTGTGTCACCTAAGTGACGGCTACGAAATGATGAGTTCAAGACTGTTAAAGTTGAATACCAAAAAGCCCAGTTGGGACGTCCTCTAGAGAGGGCTGTCTGGCTAAATACATCTGAGAACTCACTGTTCTTCAAACATCATACGGGATCAGGGTAAACCTAATGATTTGATACCCCTCAACTCAACTTGCTGGCCACCCAATTACTGAACAAAAAACTCCCAACATCAAAAAAGAAATGACCCAGACACTGGAAACACTCCCTCATCAGTGTCCCCGCCAGAATGAAAGACAAGAAGAGACACATTCAAGATAAAAGGAAAAAAGCACATTCCCTTTCAACCACATGTGATTTTTTCCATCTCGTGTCCAAGAAGCTCATGTACTATCGAATCCGGCCTCTTGTCAGAGAAAATAAAAGAAAAATGAGAGAGAGAGAGGAACAAAAAAAGATGTCCTCAGGAATGAAAAAATTATTAAATACGTACTATGTATTTAGTACATACAAACACACACAAATACAACAATACATACAAAACACACAAGCATAAAGTAAAAGGAGGCTGTCCACCTTAGTGTCCATTCAGGACAAATGAGTGGCAGAGGCCTGAGAGAGGCAGGCTTTCTGACGACGGGGATTGAACCGGGGCCAGCAGCCCAGGAAGGGCTCTCAGAGTTCAAGACTCTAAAGAGCTTCTCCAGGGTTTGGTAAGAGCTGAAGAGACACCTACACAGGGGAACTGGGGGCCCCGTGGTAGAAGGGCCTCGGGTACAACACATCAGAGCCCCGACGTGAGGAGCATATGGCTACAGCAGTTATGAGGGGTAGTTAATAAGCACTCACTTTAGCGTAGGAAAACCCCAATCTGTCCTAAAGAGGGTCCCAGAAACATAGAAGTTAATTAAGGAGAGTGAGAATGTAAGATCATCTTAAGGACAAGGCAGCAGAACAGAAAGAACATTGAAGTTCAAGACAGGATCTCTGAGTCCCAGCCCCAACTCCATCGGTTCACTGTCCTGACTTCAGACAACTCTCTCGGGCCATCTGCCCCCTGACGTCTTCATTGAGGCGGTGTGGAGTCGGCGGACCATAAATTCTTTACCCTATGGTTTTAACATCTGGATTTCATGTACGAGCCTTTACCTCATAGGGTTGTTGTGAGTACAAAGTGACATAAAACATAAAATGCTCATCACAGTGCCTGATACAGAACGAGCACTCAAAAAAACAAACCATCAGTTGCTTTTGATGCACTATTACTAAGAATTATTTTAGCAGTTAGCAGCCTCATACAATTATATATGACCCAAAATAACACAGAACTCACTACACTACCCGTCCGTTTTGGGACCTGAGTTACAAAGTTTCATGGTTGACAGTCTACCTTACAAAGATCTCATGACAATACACGTTTCATCTTAAACCTAGAGTATGTGGATTACATCCTATCTTACACATTCTAAGGTTTCACTGTTACCCTTAACACCTGAGAAAAGCCCAGATGCTTCAAAAAAAAAAAAATGTAAGGCACTTAGCAGCAGGCCTGGCTTATTAGCAGCAAACACTCCTGCAGCGGTAGCTATTATTCCTGTCCAGTCACGGCTTTGAAACGACAGACCCTCTGGCTTATCACAAAGGTGCTGCCCATCTGCGGTTAACGACAGGGTGCGAAGACATTCCACGAGTCCTTGCACTCTAACTGAAAAAAACAAAAGCCTCAGTAAATTTAAAACAAAGTAGGCCAGGACCCTCAACACTGTGGTTTTGGGGGAGGTCCAGTCCTTCTCTGCGCCTCCAGAAAACTGACCCTGCTGGGAGTATTATTAAGACATCGTAACGTAAACACAGATGCTGGGGCAAACCTACAGGGCATTTGTTCGAATGCTGGTGACTCATTCATCCAGCTGACAGGTGCCAGGCCTGTGGAGCATGGATGAGTTCTGGGCTCCAGGGAGGAGGGGGCACCCAACAGGGAAAGACACAGACCCATCAACTGCCATGCCGGCTGGCCCTGGACAACCTCTGAAAGGGACCCAGCGGAAGCGACATTGCTTCTCACTTCGGCCCCCAGGACGAGCCTGTGCCGCACCAGTTGAGTTTGCTTTAAAAACCTATTTCCATGTCATGTTCATCTGCTAGACACCCAATAAACACTTGTGGTCACCTACGGCTCTCTCCACTTAACGTTCTGACACTGTCGTGTTTTTAGGTGCTGATGGAGCCAGGCCCTGTGGACCTGGACCCAAAGCTGCTGGTGCGATGTGTTGCTGGGCAGGGAGGAGTGGGGAGCAATATTTACTCAGTCCCAGTAACCTGCCTCGCATCTCCTCCTAGGTTGTCTCATGTCATCCTCCAAATCCTGTGACATACTGTGATACCCATTCCACAGACCGACATAGACATTCTGGCCGATTTATGATTAACTTGAGTTGTAACAGCTGGAAATGGGGGAGCGTGCGCACCTGATTACAAAGTTCATGTTCTCTCTACCATTGTTAAGCCACCTTTGGACTCAGAAGGTAGAGATTTCTGATTAAATTCTCCTTGAGACAACGATTGTATAAAATCAAAAATGACCCTGGCCTCATCCGTTTTCCTCCTAGCTAGGCCTCGGCCACTTCCGCCAAACCCCATCACTGGCGCACAGGACTGTTGCACGTGACTGGTAATTGTAACCTTCTGCCTGGCGGGTCACCAGTGCCTGCGGGCTTCAGAGCACTTGAGTCAGGCTGGAGGGTGAGGCCCCAGAAGAAGAAGATCCACATAAAAGGGAAGTCTTGCATTTGATGATTTCCTTGTCATAATATTTTGAAACCTTGATCCTAGTTCCTTTTTTCCCCCCTCTCCAGGCTGTTCTTGGTTTCCATTCCATTATGTTTAATGTTTAATATATGCTCAAATAAAATCTTCAGAGGCAAAAAAACCCCCACAAAGATTACAACTAGAAATTACATCTTATTCTGAGCGAAGTTCAAAAGACACAGACATCGAGAACGTTCAGATTTCAATGAAACGCTAGTGGTATCTGAAGTGCACGTGTGTGATTTCTCATCACTTCCATTATGGATCTATAATTTGTCTTTTGAAATAGAAAGTAAAAATTGAAACTTAAGCCAAACTTTTTTAGAACACTTAAAATAACCAAATCATCCCAAATAAGACCAGTGATAAAGATGGATATTGTAAGTAGAATAATACTTTCTTATATTGCTTTTAGTCCATACTTTCCAAATTTTATGCTCACACGTGCACATATAAAACTAAACTATAATTGAGTATGCATTAACCGTTATAAAGAAATACAAGCACTATGGAAAGAAAATGATTTAAATATTTTGATTTTCACTTTATTCATAAAGCATTTTATTGTGAAACGTACAGAAATTAGCATGAAAATTATATATTCCATTGAAACAAAGGTTTATCAAGTGAAGACCTAGGTCAATATCATCCAAGTTAAAACACAGACCTTTACCAACACCCTAAATTCCTCTTCCATGCCATGTGGCTGCTCCTAATTGTTATTTTTTTTAGACAAAATTATTTTGCTTTTCCATGCACAGAAATGTTACATCACCTTGGTTGCGATATCCGAGTTACTCAGGTGATCTATTACATATACAGGTTGTATACGCGTGCCTGTGTCCATGTACACACGGAAGGGCAAAAATACATTGATCGGTCAACCTAAGTAAGTCCTAACTTTAATTTGTAATGGCAGTCACCAAATAACTACCATCACATGTCCTGGGCATCCATGAACTTGGGCTGATTCATTTCATTGGGAGAGCTCCAACAACAGAAAAAAATGTGTTCCTCTTAAAAATCGTGTAATTCATCCTTTACACCCTGGCACACAGAAGATGACTAAACGCGGGCTAATGATAAATGAATGCATGACTATTAACATCTTAGAAATCGTTTGTCCAGCCATACATTCCTAAAAGTCTATTAACCTAAAAATAACATACTTGTAATATTCACATCATGAATTCAAGCTTTTGCTTGAATATTCAAAATGCAAGTTCAAAATAAGAACCATCTGTTATCTATTGAATCCCTACTCTGTGTGTAAGGCCCTGCAGCTCTGCTTCATTTTAGTCTTGTCCTTAATATTTTAAGACACATCCTTACATAGGATATGCCTAAAGCCACCAAGAAGAAAATAGAAATCACTCATCCACCTAACTAGCCACACCTCTGCACTCTAATATCACATATTAGCACTGGGTCTGGATTTGACCCTCAGTCTGAGAGTTCCATCCTGCTCTGGTCCCACCCCTACTTCGGGGAAAATTGCCCCAAAGCAGTGATTCTCAAAGCATGGTTCCCAGCATCAGGGACACTTGTTAGACAAGTCCATTTCACTCCATCCCAGACCTACCGAATCAGGAAATCTGAGGACAGAGCCAGGCCATCTGTAGATCAACAAGCCTGCCAGCTGATTCTGATGCTCACAGGCATCGGAGAACCACTGGTCTCAAGGATGCGTTCTACCCAGACTCTGTTTGCTTCCGGAAACCTCCCTGTGCTCTCTTGAAAATGCAGCCCAGAACCTGGACCTGTACAACCCTAGTTCACAGCCTGCTTATCTCGCAAGTCACCCAACCAACTGACCATGCACGTTCGGAGAAAAGTCGTAAGTCATGGTGCTAAGGTCTAGAAAGAAAAAAGTCCTATTTTTTTAGGAATGTTACATCACAGTTTCTACAAATGATTCCTTAGGTCTACACGACAGACTTATGAAAATTGTCCTCCGACTTCTTAGATCTTCCGACAAACGATTCAGAACGTTGTAGTTTCGCCTTCGGTAATAATGAAATCAATGGCATCATTAAATCTTGATGCTGGAAAGAAACTAAGAAAGGTTGAGAGCATCGAAGTTGGCGGACGGAGACCTGAGATCTGTCAAGACGAGGGTACGCGCTCAGTCCTGGCTCTCTTTTGTATAAAGTACAGTTTTCACCTGTGGTAATTATAGCTATTCAGATTAAATTTATTTCACACCCGTCAGACTGGTAGAAACCCCAAAGCTTGATAGAACCAAGTACTGATAAGCACGGAGAGCAAGAGGAACTCTCAAATACGAACTGCTGTCGTAAGTGAGAATCAGCACATTTCGGAGAGCCACGTGCATGCCTGGGGAAGCTGGAAACGTGAGCAGCGCTGCGGCAGCTCCGGTCCGAGCGCAGGAACTGCATCCCTGAGAAATTCGTGCACGTGAGCACAAGGGCCTCTACAGGGGCATGTTCACTGTGGCACTGGTTTTGTTTTTTATTTTTTTATTTTTGAGAGAGATAGAGAGACAGCATGAGCAAGGGAGGGGCAGAGAGAGAGGCAGACACAGAATCCGAAGCAGGCTCCAGGCTCTGAGCCGTCAGCACACAGCCTGATGTGGGGCTCAAACTCATGAACCGTGAGATTATGACCTGAGCCGAAGTCGGACGCTTAAACGACTGAGCCACCCAGGCGCCCCGTGGCACTGTTTTTAATAACTAAAGTTTTTGGAAATAATCCAAATGTCCAACAAGAGAATGGATCTATAAACTATGGTTTAACATATAGAAAAGCATCATGTGGTGTTTTGATAAGGTAAAATACAAAAATTTTACAAGCTATGAAAAGACAGGTCACGATACCGTTTCTGTCAAAGTTTACATACTTGAAAATAATAGTACTTATTGCTAAGGAATACATACATATATCAGCATAAAGACATCTCAGAGAAATAATACAATCCAGATTTGGGAGAGTGTGTACTTTTCTTCCAGGGGGAGAAGGATACATGGAGTTTCACTTGTGTTTGTCATGTTCTAATTTTTTTCCAGGTGAATACGAAATGTTGTCATGGTATTCTTTTTTTTTTTTTTTAATGTTTTCGTTTGAGGGACAGAGAGTGCATGCACAAGCAGGGGAGGGGCAGAGAGAGAATCCCAGGCAGGCTCTGCACTGTCAGAGCTCAGAGCCTGATGCAAGGCTCGATCCCTCAAACCACGAGATCACGACCTGAGCGGAAATAAGAAATCAGATGCTCAACTGACTGAGCCACCCAGGTGCCCCATTCTCTAACTTTTGTAAAGGTCAAACATTTCATTTTAAAAATACATTCTGCATCTAGAGAGATGGGAATAGCAACTCTAGCCCTTACTAGCAGCAAGACTTCGGTCAAATTAACCTCCAAGAGTCTTCATTTTCTTATCTGGTGTGGGAGAATTTTGAGGGTCCACGGACAGGTCATCTGTGAGGTTCTCTACATTTTGGAACTATATATTGCATTTGCTATGTTCTAGACAATCTTCAAGGTATTTAAAAATAACTCATTCAGTCCCCATAATACCCCCACTGAGGCAAGCGCTATTATTATCTGCACACAGCCAATACTCAAGAAATCTTTGTGTCTTTCTTTTGGGCTCACCATCTTCCTCCTTCTTCCCCTCTCTGTCCTGCGACATGGCCACCACCATCTCTGGCTCTCCTCTCTTGCCAACTAGATTCCTTCAATGGCTTCAGCATATGCAAAAAACAGCTCTGTATTTGAAAATATCCAAGATCACGTGAGAGGAGAATTTTTATGTAGAGAGGGTTATCCTGGACTGGGAAAATATCAACTTTCCCAGGAGAATGGAGGGAAGAAAAAGTGCCGGGAGGACCACAACTAGGCGATGGTGATAGCACAGAAACAAATGAGAAAAATGGCCGATGGACACAAACTCATGGAACAAAATGGTATTAAATGGGCATCCTCACCTTTTGATACTAAACAAGGAAAAGAAAAGAACATTCTGAGCTTTTCTTGGTTTTTTTTTTTTGCTAGCCAACTTTCCTATTTTATCAAGCAAATAAGGTACACAACCTGTATCTACTCATAAAGAATTTGGCTAAGCTGTATATTGTCAATACATTCTTCATCCCGCCCATCAAAACTGAAGTTGAACTTCACGATGTACTTTAACAGAATCAGATCCACAGCCCTGCGCCTTTCTGGGCGCCACTGAGTAAGTCACTTACCCTCTTCTAGGTCACTTTCCCCCATCTGGAAAATGGATATTGTCTTAGTGCTTACTTATGGGGTATCGCGGTGACTAAATGAGTTATTTTAAATCACCTTGAAGAGTACATGGCACACAGTAAATGCAAGATGTATTTCTAAAAGGAAATGGTTATAAATAAGCTACACTTGCAAGACAAGGTGATTATCTAACAAAACATCTTGCTTTTCATTAAGTATATCTGATAGATAATATGTCTAAAGATTTATGGTCCCATATAGCGAAGATGGCAAGAATGATATAAGCACATCTTAATATAGTATAGAAGAGCTAGAGTAAAAGCTATGAAATGGATGAGTTCATTCAAAAAAACTCCACAGTAAATTTCGGATAATTCCCAAACTTCAAAGAACTTCAGAGAAACGTTCATCTGTTGCCAAAATATACATGCCCATTTGTTTTCTTTCCATTTCCATCCATGAATCTCTCTGATAAAGCCATTATTTTTTTAGTACAACTTAGATCCATTAAACATAATCATAAACAGGTTTGTACATATTATCGTGATACTTTCGAAAAGAACAATGCTAAAAAACAAATATTTCAGTGGGCCTCTCTCAAACCTGTCACTCCAGCCTTCTCCGTATAGAACACAGATATTTTCTTGGGTATCTTATTATACACCCCAAATTCTTGAAAGGATAATTTAAGGGCATTGAAATATTTGTATTTAATTATGGGAACTAGGAGTCAAAGGTGCTACCCACGACAACTTACAAAATCAATGTCGAATATAAGGCGGAAGAAAGAGAAAGCAGCCAAAAGTAAGTCGCATGTGGTAGATGCTAGTGACACTTACAGGCTAACTCTTTATTCAAGGACTAGTGAGGCAGTCAGGAAAGAATTGAGAAGTCTGAGCGCACTCCTACAATGACCCCAATGATACGTGGCATTTGTCTCTTTGTCAATCCCTTTCCTTGAGGGTAGGCTGAATGAAGTGACTTGTTTCTAACCAATAGACGTGGCAAAGGAGATACTTCTGTGATTAGGTTATAAAAGACTGGCATCCATCTTGCTGCCTGACTCTAGTGTCTCATTGTTCTGGATGCTTGATGGAGAACGTGGAAAAGGCCCACATGGCAAGGAATGGAGGGCAGCCTCTGGTCAACAGCCAGTGAAAAACCGAGGCCCTTCATCCAACATCCCATGAGCGAGTAAATCCTGCTACCAACCACGTGGTGTTGGAAGCAAATTCCTCCTCAATAAACTTCAGATAGATCACAGTCCAGCTGACATTTTAGGAAATGAAGAGCCCAGCTCATGTGGTATGCCCTGCATCTCAGTAAACCACCTGTTAAAGAATCTGGGCTTGGCTAAGCGGGTATCGTTACCACCTTCATTTTCCAAGGGAGGAAACGAAATTCAGTTCATGGGTGACAGAACTGGGACTTGATCCTGTGTTCTAGTGATAAGTCCACATTCTCTCCACCATGTATGCAGGGGAGGAGGCAGAACCAAGGATCAACGGGCTGTAAAGAAGAAGCCGGAACTAATAAGATAATAAGTATAACGAATTTTCAACAGCAATTTCAGAAGGTCAGAATGGGAAAGAAGAGGCTTAAGAGCAGTCAGCTTACAAAAAGGTCAAATTTCTTAATCAGAAGTCAAATGTTGCTGTGTGGTACATCTGCTATAAGAGATGAGTCAAGATAAGGCTACTTAAAATACTCTTCAGCAATAAGAAAGGAGGAAACCCCATCATTTGCAACAACATGGTGGACCTTGAGGGCATTACGCTAAGTGGAATCGGTCCAACCTAGAAAGGCCAATACTGCACGATCTCACTTATATGTAGAATCTAAAACACAGGCTCACAGCAACAGGTCGGACTGGTGGTTGCCAGAGGCGGGGGGTGGGATGGAAGATGGTAAGTACAAAATCCAAGTTATAAGATGAGTAAATTCCAGGGATGTAACGTACAGCATGGTGACTAGAGTTAACAATACTGTATCGTATATTTGCGAGTTGTAAAGAAACCAGATCTTAAAAGCTCTCATCACAAGATAAAATTTATAACCAGGTGAGGCGATGGATGTTAACTTACTGTGGTAATCATTTCTCAATACGGACATAGACCAAATCATTATGCCATGCGCCTTAAACTTGCATAATGCTATACCTCAGTTGTACCTCCATAAAACCGGGGGGAAAGGTAAGGCTTCCAGATATGTGGTGTCAGAAAGAGCTAACGGTCCTGCTGGATGCTGTCGTTCAGACTTCCCGGAGTCTGAGTTCAGTCCCAGGTGTCCAGATTTAAGGGTCACTGGGAACCGAAGCCAGTCAGCAGAGATCAGCAGGTGGAGGGAGGGCCACAACACCGGGCCATGGGAGGAAGCGTTCACGGCCAAGTGCTCTGAGAGGGAAGACACAGGGTGATACACTCGCTGTAGTCAAACAGGTGAAGGGATCTGACGGAGAAGACACTGGACTTCTTCCAGCCCTTCTCACCAAGCACGGTCAGAATGAAAGAGTCAAAATGCAGGAGACAGATACCTGCTTAATTGAAAAAAATCTTTCTGGGGGCGCCTGGGTGGCTCAGTCAGTGAAGCATCCAACTTCAGCTCAGGTCATGATCTCGCGGTTTGTGAGTTCGAGCCCCACGCTGGTCTCTGTGCTGACAGCTCGAAGCCTGGAGCGTGCTTTGGATTCTATGTCTCCCCCCCTTCTCTGCCCCTCCCATGCTCATGCTTTGTTTCTGTCTCTCAACAATAAACGTTTAAGGGGCACCTGGGTGGCTCAGTTGGTTGAGCGGCCAACTTCAGCTCAGGTCATGATCTCACAGTCTGTGAGTTCGAGCCCCACGTCGGGCTCTGTGCTGACGGCTCAGAGCCTGGAGCCTGTTTCAGATTCTGTATCTCCCTCTCTCTCTCTGCCCTTCCCTTGCTCACACCCTGTCTCTATGTCTCTCAAAAATAAATAAAAATGTTTAAAAAATTAAATAAACGTAAAAAAAAAAAATCTTTCTTACAATGAGAGTTGTCCCTGAGAGAATTGTACTTTCTTGGTGCATCTGGGTCCCCCCATTGCTGAAGAACGCCCTGTATGTGCTCCTATTGAAAGCTTTGAAGAATTTAGGGTGTATATTTTGTACAGTATCAGCTCTGACAACCCCTCCAGGAAGGAGATTCTAGAGAGTCTATGAACAAATTGTTCACGTAACATGATAAATTATTAGTTCTCGTATAAATGCGGGACGCTTAATGTAAACCCAGAGCACTACAGAGGAGTTACATAAACTGAAAATGACAGAGTTTTAAAAATTTATACATCTAGATGTTTAGAAAGAGTACCATAAAGGATCAGAAGAGAGGATACTCTCGCTTTAAAAGGACTGAGAAATCATTCTTAACGCTCTCAAGCTCTGTGCTCATCTCAGAGATGAAATATACTGAAAGAGGCAAGCACTTTTGGAAAAATGTATGTAATACTGCTGGGAAAGTAGCAGCGCTGCTGTAGAGTGTCTGGCCAAGACAGTCCAAGAAGGCAGACCCGAAGAGTGCCCGGGAGCGGCGAAGCATCACGAACCACACGGCCCCTCCTCCCCGGTGCCCCCGAGGGCCACTGCGGAAGTGCCCACGTAACCAAACAGCCTCTGAAGCTCTGACCCACCAGCGTCTCTCTTTCCCTTGGCCACGGTTGGTTTCCCCATCCCTGCTAACCTCTCGAACCCCACCAGGGAGGAAGACTGATTCCTCCAAGATCCAGCCAAAACTCAGGCCACCCAGAAGTGACCTCCTCCTCCTTTTTGCAAAGTCCTTCTAAATTTTTTATGGAACAAACCAACAAGCGTAACTAGAATCCTCCTCAGAATTTTGGCTTCCTTCTCAGGAAGTCCTAGACCTTTCTAGTTCAATTCTAAATGTCTCATACTTCGCCGTGTATTAAACACTGCCTGGGGAGTAGTTTAAAATGCAGAGTCCAGGACCTTGTCTTTGACTCCATGTGGGGGAAGTACTAGTATCCTGTACAAGTTCCTCCTCTCTCCCCCAGAGCCTGGGGATCACACCTGGAGAAACCCTGCTACAGAATCTAGAACTCTCTGCCAACACTCGTTCAACATTATTTAGAAAATAAGGTTTCCAGGATGCAGTAATATTTTTATTTTTATTTTTTTTTTCCACCCAGAGAAAGACTTCATTTTTCCTCTGGCAAACATTTTAGGTTGTACAAAGAAAACCATTTCATTATGCATATATGATTTTCAGATAAGTTAGGCAACACATGTTAAAAAACCTTAGCCATTATGTTTACCTAAGACTGAGTATTGCAAGGATTCTATGAAACCAACACGTGGGAATCTGAAAGCCAGTTCAGACTTCTCATAGTTCAGGGATTCTTAGTTTGTGTTTACTTATTTATTTTTTAAAGACTTTTTTAAATAGGCTCCATGCCCAATGTGGGGTTCGAACTCAGCACCCTGAGATCAAGGCACAGGCTCTACTGACTGAGCCAGCCAGCCACCCCCTCCATTTATGTTTCTGTGAGAATCACCTTCCCAGCTCAACGCTGAGGATGGATCACAGGTATTCTGGAACCAGCACTTTTTTTTTTTTTTACAGTGTATAAAAATACTCTTAGAAAATAAATACATCCTGGCTTCTATTTAAATATGCTTTGTGTATCTTTCAAAAATTAAAACAATGTATCAAATACCTAGCACAAGAGAAATACTATATAAGTAGCTGACCACGGCATAAAAGAAACAGTCACTTTAAGAAACTGTAACATTGATGTACTGAGTGCTTCTCCTAACTGCCAGAAAGAATGTAAATGACTCCCTGGTATTACATTTGGTCCTTCCTGAAACTTGATGGATCCCCCTCCATGTAACTATAAACCAAGATAAAAGAGTTCTAAACGTACCGCCCGTTAACAAGCATGTTGCCTTGGGCACCTTGATTTCGGCTCAGGTCATGGTCTTGCAGTTTGTGAGATCGAGCCCGGAGTTGGGCTCTGTGCTGCCGGTGTGGAGTTGGCTTGGGATTCTCTCTCCAACCCCCTGCCCTGCTTGTTCTCACACCCTCTCTCAAAATAAATAATAAGCTTAAAAAAAATAAACTTAAAAAAATGTGGCCTTAAGATGTTTCTTATTGATCAAGAAATTTTAAGGAAATGAACCCCTCTGTTATGAAATCAAACCCCTCAGTACATTTCTACGCCATGGCTTTCTCCTTGCAAAAACTGCCAGGCTTGATGTCATCTTGCAAACGATCTTTCCAAATTAAATAAGACTTCGTCTCGGGTCTCACACACACCTGACCTTGCAGCAGCTTCGAACTAGAGGAGAGAGAATGAGGCTTCCTCCCCGGCCCGGCCCTCTTCCACTCGTGTGGCTTAGAGGGCTTCACAGCACAGAAGCTAAAGGCGTTCTTTTCCTGGCGAAGGAGAGGCGGCAAGATGCGGCGAGAAGAGGGGAGGAAAGCAAGGGTTTGTTCAGGTACCGGGACGAGGAAACACAGAACGCAAATGCCAGCTCCGACCATCACGGAGGTGGGTCTGGACATTTCCCCATGACGGCTTCCGTGGCGAAGCCCGATCTGAACCGTACCCGTTTCACACGGGTGTCCAAAGACGCCAGGAGTCGCTTAGGCGGTATTGGACGATCTAACCGAACGCATACACTGAGTCACGTTTGCTAACAACCCAACCCCTCATTCCTAATGTGCAGTTTGGTTCCAGACACTGAAAAAAACCAAAATAATATATTTTTTCTGGTTAACACAATCAATATGCAATTTTAAAAGCTCAAAATTAAATCACAAAAAATATGTCTCTTATTAGGAATCACAAGTGACTCACGGACCTCTATTTTTCCACAAGAGAGAAGAAGCTGGAGGGCACTGAAGACGACAAGAGGTCGAGGAGGCTCCCCTGGCAGAGCCTCAGGGATCCGAGGAAACTTCTCTCACGCTGCACCTCTACACGCATCTGCACGTGCGTGCACGGGTTCACACGGAGACATGCGTATTTTAAGGGAGCCTCCACTTTTCCCCCGTAAGTCCCCATCAGAAAAGATTCCAAAGAATCAGATGTGCATACAAAACTCAAAAATAAAAATAAACTCCCAACCCGTTTCTACACTTTATTCTAGACCCCTTTCTCCCTCTGGTGTGTGTTTACCCAGAATTCTGTTTTCATGAAAATGGGGACACGGAATGGCCAGAGTGCCTACTTTTTCACTCGACAACCTATCTGGATATCGCTCCACATCAGCATACGCTTAACTAACCTTAAAGTGGCTGCTGGATGTTCCAGAGTAGAGATTTATTATAATTCGCGCATTCTCTTACTAACAGGCTTTTATGTTCTCGTTTGTTGCCATTACAAGTAGCGATAAACACCCCTATGTAATATTCGGGGGGAAACTTCTAGAAATATTTTTACACATAAAAGTATGTTTATGTGTAGAAGTAGAATGGGCCAACTCACGCAAATTTTATGTTTTGATACCCACTGCCAAATAACCCTTTAAAAAAGCCCATGCTAATTTACACTCCCACCAAGATGTAGAAGATTCTCCCAAAAAGCGTGTGAACACTAGATATTAACTAGATGCTGCGTACTGTCCACTTCCTCATGGGAACAGCCTGTCGCCGTTTTCCTTCGCATGACCTTGACTGCTGACAAAACTGCATTTCTCATGTTTATTACTCATTCCTATTTCCTTAGTGAGCTGCCTGTCCTGTGGACTGTTGTGCCGATGTCCTACGGTAAATCACACCTCACGCTCAAGCTCTTGTCTTATCACTTCCTTCGCTGGCACTGGACTTGGCCAAGTCACCTGCTCGACCAAGTATTAGCAAGCGTGACCCAAACAGAGGCTTACCGGTGAGTGCTGACGCGGTGGGGCTGTTCCCTGAGAAAGCTCACTCTCGGAACCCTAAGTCACCACGTAAAGGTCTGGCTTCTTTGCAAGAAGAGCCTCATGGAGAACGAGATGCCGGCTGTTCTACTCGCGCCAGCTGAGGCCCCGGGCATGCCAGTGCAGAAGCCGTCTTGGACACGCGAGCCCCAGCGTGCACCGGGTGGAGAGGACCCGCCCGGTGCAGCCGGCCCCGGGTTGCAGAACTGAGAGGCGCACTAGGTCACTGTTTGCTCAACCCGGCACCTTTTGGGAAGTTTGTTCACTACCAATAGATGGCGAACAAAATCCTTCATCCATTTTCACACTTCTGATTTATAGAACCTTGCTCTATTTGGGGAATATGAATCCTTTATCCCATTACTCATTCTGCAAGCATTTCTCCCAGTCAGCATTTTAAACATGTTAATCTTCTGTATGGCAAAGGTTATGCAGTCAAATCTGTTAATCTTCCAGCTGTGGTCTATAGAAATTTTAAGGCAATTTAATATCTAAACTGATAGAACTTTGAGTTTTCTAGAGTAATCTCATTTCATCTAATCTCCAGAGCTTCCTCCTTTCCTCTTCTTCCAAGAAGGAGAAGGTCTTGATGGGGTTTACTTTGTACTCACTGAGGGGGGAAAATGTACTGCTCTAAGTGATTTTTAACTCTTGTGGCTTACACCAGTCATTAATTTGTGGACAGTTCTAGACACAGGAGTGTCTATAAGAGTTATAAAAGGTTTTTAATGCATATTGAAGACACTTAAAAATTTCTTTTTAATATTTATTTTTGAGAGACAGGGTGTGAGTGGGGAAGGGGCAGAGAGAGAAGGAGAGACAGAATCTGAAGCAGGCTCCATGCTCTGAGCTGTCAGCACAGAGCCTGACCTGGGGCTCGAACTCATGAACTGTGAGATCACGACCTGAGCCAAAGCAGATGCTTAGCTGACTGAGCCGCCCAGACACCCCGAGACAATTTTTATTGTATAAAACACAATCTAAGTTCATTAACTGATCTACTGTATCAACAGTTATTAACCAGAGGCTCATAAGGGGATGACGCTGTGGCGTAGCTAGATTCAGAGCCTTAAAGCCTGGTCTACAGCCTCAGCGTGTTTACAGTGCAGATGGGCTACAGCGTGGCGATGACAAAAGATCGTAACTCAAGGTTGGAAGTGTGGGTGGTCAGAGGAGGAACTGGGCTGAAGAGTGGGGAAGGGGAGATAGATCCGGGTCTGCGGAGGTGGTGCCACATGGGCTGAGTCTCCGGGACCGATGGACTTTGGATGTGAAGGGGGTACACATGTGAGTCGTCAGGCTGGCGGAACCGCCAGCACTTCCCCCCCATCACCGCCCCCCCAGTGAAGGTGTGTGCGCTACAGCAGGCTGTTTACCTTGAACCTTGGAAAGGTCATTGTGAGCCAGGTCAAGGGTAACATCCAATGCCAAGTTAGAGCAGGACTTGGTTAAGTTGGGAGTGGCCTAACGAGATCCAGTTTATGAAGACTATTCTGGGAGTAAAACGGATTAAGGGCAAGAAGGCAGGCAAAACTGTTAGTAAGATATTCTACATGCGCAGGTGAGACTATGTGAAGTTTGAGGTGGGATCACTCAGATTGTGGGTAAAAGGGAGGCAGGGGAGAGAGGGATTTCCATGACAGAATCAGAAGGGCTTGGTGATGACTAATTACTCCTGACCTCTACGGTATCTGAAAAGAACAGCAGATAGAAATCTCAGGAATTTCCATCCCCGATAAGGAATCACAGGCCTTGTTTGAGACCGTGGTTCCCCCACACCTGCAGGAAACCGGGTGGCTTTGATTCCTAAAACCTGGCAACAGGAGTCATTTCATGCTCTTTTAAAATTCTGGCACCGAATGTTAACTCTGGGGGCTCTGTACAAATTGTGACCTTCTGCCTATGCAATTCTCTCATTTCCTTCAATCCCTGGACGAGAAAGTGAGGCGGGATGCCTCCCAGAAGAAACCCTGGGCAGTGGAATCCGTGTTCGAGGGCACCCTGCAGACCCGGCCGTCTAGTTAAGGACAGCCAGTGTGGTTTCGGGCAAAAAAAAAAACTCCAGCTGGGATGGGAACAGGCCACGCTCGCTAGTCTCACACTTCGGTAAACACGTTCATCTGTGGGGAATAAGCCACGGGGACACCTCTCCCTCCCGTTGCCTCACGCAAGAGGACTCCCTCAGGAAGCTATTCCTCTGAGACTCTGGGGCATTTCCCGATAGTAACCCTGCAGCGTCTCCCTCATTTGCAGCCCTGTCCTCCTACCAAGCTCTCCCTGGTAAATATCTCGGTCTAAAAGGCCGGCTAGGCCCACAGGAGAGAGAGAGCCACAAGCCAGGGGAGGTGGTCTCTGTACGGTCTTTAAACCCCCAGATGGGGACACACATGCTCTGTCTGTCCTTTTATGGGACTTTTCTTGGGAACATTTGGTTACGCTAAGGAATGGCCAAGATCCTTGAGCCGCTCTTCCTGTCCAGAGGAAACAACGTGTTCAGCAGTTCGTGTTCCTCTCCAAGAAGCCTTTCTGGTTCGTGAAGCCTCCTAACCGGCGACTCGCCGCTCTCTGCCGAGCGCTCGGAGAATCACAAGAAAGAATCGGACACGAGCGTGGGGACCAACCGAGGGCGCTGCTCTCCTCACTGCTCCTTCCCCAGGTCGCACTCCTTGGTCTCTTCATCGGCCGGGCCCGGGAAGGATGGGACGCTTCTAGTTATACCTCAACTCGGCATTCATTTCTAGCCTGAGTGCACGGGACTATTCAAGTCTTCCTCACACTTTCCGAGCCTGGCAGGCAGACTCCTTTGTCAAGGATACACTCTGAGCCCCAGGCGCAAAAGGCACTTGGGGTATCCCCTTTAAAGACAACACAAAGAGGCCGGCTGGGGCCCTCCGACCAGCAGAAAATCTATGGTTCTGTGCCTGGAAATCAAGATCAGCATAATCCACTTTAAAGGTTCCCGCGGGGCACGAAAGAGAAAATCGCCCTGCAGATGGCGTTGGGAATGGCCTTCTTGAAGGAGGGAGATGGACAGCAACCTCTGCAG
Organism: Paguma larvata; assembly: GCA_030068075.1. NCBI lineage: Eukaryota > Metazoa > Chordata > Mammalia > Carnivora > Viverridae > Paguma > Paguma larvata. Next base: position 62,024 of record JAINVK010001178.1, read on the forward strand.
GAGGAAACAGCTGCCAAGCTCGGCTCTCGAAGTTCCCAGTAGGGCACCGGCGACTGGACTCGTGGGAGGGTCTGCTATTGTTACAGGCAAAGGGCTTGGACAACCAGGGTTTTTTATTGTCATGTAGGGCCTGACATCGAGTTTTTGATTGCTGCAGAATGCATTTCAAAGACATCCATTTCAAATACACACATTGCCAGCTACACAACTAGACAAAGAGCCAGGCCACCCCACCCACGACCTTCTCCTTGCAGAAAACCCTGGGTGACCTAGATTACTGACCGCTGGAACGACCCTGCTTTTCCCTTCCCAGGCTTGAATTCCCACTGTTATGAGGTTTTACATTCACCAATAAAGAGCGAACCCATAGAAACCCTAGGCCCCCACCCTCGACCCCAACAAAGGCAGAATGCCAGGTCTGTGCTTTCTCTCTTGCTGTGTGGCCCTGGGCATGCTGTGTACCCTCCAGGACTTGTAATAAACCTTGTTTTTTCAAAGTTCCCTGATGGCTGTTGCTGAGGTAGGCCTTGAAATCCCAAGAACCACAGGGGCCGGTGCAGCCACAACCTCGGCTCCGGGCCAGGGGAAAATGTCTGTGAGGCTTCCACAAGCAGTGCAGCCCGGGTCAGTGCCCCAGGGCATTCCCCGCCAACGGCATCACTATCCATAGGCTGAGACCAACACAAAACAGAGTTGCCATGACAGCTACTGGGTTACAGCCTAACAAGGGAGAGAACACGCATCCATGTGAAATAATGGACAACAGGACCAGGCAATGTGGGGTTCATACCAGATGATGGGCTAGAAGAGATTACAAAGAACAGCAAAATTAGGGCTTGAGAGACTATCAAGTGAACAGGTGGGGGTGGGGGGCACCGGAGGGCAGTTCAGGTGAAGGATCCCCATGAGTGAAGGACCGAAGCAACAGTGAGAGGCAGTGTGTTGGCAACAGGCCTGAGTGGAGCCAATCGTATTTCCCTAGTAGACCAGGAGAACGGAACCATCCGGGGCTTTAGAAACCAAACACGGAGGTTCAGATTCCAACTGGAAATGAGAAAAGCACACAGAGTTTTTTGGGCGGGAAGACTGGAGGGTTGACTTAAATGGAGCCAAGGACCACTGTTGTTCTTTAGGCATGTGGTAATGAGAAGAAAGCAGAAGAGAGAAGGCTGGAATGTTCTGGAGGAAACAAGCACTAATTTGGGCTGGCAATGGTGGTCTGGGAGGACAGCAGTATAAATAAGAGAGCATCACGGATCTGAAGCTCAGGCCTTTCCTTGAGAGAACGGTGGAGCCCCTGGGAGAAATTAAACCTGGGAAGGCAAGCTCATCTCAGGGGAGAAGACAAGGAACCCGGTTTTCAAGATGTCAACCAAAGTTTGGAGGCCATGCTGGGGCGTCACCAGCAGAGCCGCTTAGATTAACAACAGCAGAGGACATGGTCTCACAGCTCACTAAAAGCACTGATACAGCAGGGGTCACCCACTTGGATAACATTTCAATGCATGGAAGATACCTGCTTCCTGCTAAAGACAATTTGGGGCTAGGCGCTAGAAATACTTGTGGCGATTATTTACGACATGGCCGAGACTGAGAAACGAACGTGAACACGTACAGTGAGGTATCCAGGCACCCCACCACCCCGAAACTGCACAGGCGGGGCGTGGAGTGCCCAGAAATACACCAACAGAAGCAGGGTTCTGGGGCCCCTAGCCAAGACTCTCCTTGGTTACAGCAAGAGAGATCTCAGGTTGTTCTGCTCCTGCAGGGAAGGATAACCTGACCAAAATACAAGCACCGGACATCTCAGCTGAGATCTTGAAGACTTTTACTTTAATACACTGCACTTTGTTTTGAGAGTGAGCGCGAGGATACGTGCGCCCAGGAGGGAGAGAAAATCTCGAGCAAGCTCCGTGCTGGGCATGGAGCGGGACTCCATCCCACGACCCTGGGATCGTGACCGGAGCCAAAATCGAGAGTCAGACACTCAACATACTGGGCCACCCAGGGGCCCCAATTCCCTGGACTTTTATTCTCCCCGTAACGTAGAAAGCTGCTTTCTCGCTATGCCTTTACACGGCAGAGAGCAGAGCGTGTGCAAGCAAGCTCTCTTGTCAGGAGGGCGTTAATCTCATTCACCAGGGCTCTACCATACTAATACCACCTAAGGTCGTCCCATTGGGGGCTCAGATTTCAACACATCAATTTTTGGGAGAACACGAACATTCCATAACAACATTGAGAAAACTTATACAGGCTTCCAGTTACGGAATAAGTCACAGGAAATGAAAGGCACAGCATAAATAATGTAATCAATGACATCCAAATAGCCATCTATCAGGACAGATGGTAGCTACGCTTGCAGGGAACACAGCATAACATATAAACTTTTTGAGTTACTGTGTCATATGCCTGTAACTAACGCAACATGTAGTATGTCAGCTACACTCAGCAGAAAACCAAACAAAAACAAAAGACTTTAAGAGGAATGCTTTGATTTTTCCAGTCCATAAGAGAAGGAGGGATAGGGACTGCAGGGCACGGTTAGGTACCCACCAAGACTCCCTTCAGATCTGGCGAGGAACAACTACATAAGAAGAAAACAAACAAACCACCCCCCCTCCCAGGAAGCTCTTTCGATTAATTTCAGGGCAAATTAACTGCTGCCCAACAAACGAAATCACGGACCCACTATTGGCAGAAAGCCCTTAAAACTAAGAACATAACCAAAAGAAATACACTCTGGGAGGCTCTTCATTACACTTGGAAATATAGACCAGACTGTGGTTCGCGCATATTTTTAGAACCTAAAATAACCCACTCTTTGAAGGCATGCTCTGATTCGAATATGGAGGCATGCTGGAAAGGGAACACTGGTGAAAATAATCACGGTGAATGTCGATTGGTAAGTAAATTATTCTTATTATTCTACCATCCCCAAGAGAATTCCAGCAAGGCAAACTGCAGTTTGAAGGAGCAAACAGTACTAACGCACATCCACAGAGGGACACAAGAGCAAACGGGTTTAAGGGCAGGTGATATCTGATCTCGCTGATTGAGGCCGACTTTAAAAATAAACTCCATCGGATACACCTGGGCCCAAGGTTACCGCCTCTGCCAACCAGCCGCTTAAACCCTTGGGAACACCAGGGACCAAACCTCTGTCTGCCCTGCCGCCTTCTGTCACCTTCAGGTCAAAGCAATCATGGAGATGTCAAAACTCAGACCAGCGGATGGACAAGCAAGGCCATGAGCCAACAGCACGGCAGAGATACGGTGTCTAGTCAGGCAATCAGCATGCCCCAGGGAAGCTCACAGGCAATAATTACTTTAATGATCCACAGCTGCTCTCCATGCTGGGCGAGGATAGCACGGAACTTGACCCCTCCCCCATGAGCGTGCCAACACCAGCGTGGCATAAGAGCCCGCCCATTTTGCAGAGTCAGCGCCTCATTATCCTCCCCACTGTATGGATAAGCAGGCTGAGTCTCAAAGATAATTTGCCCGAGGACACAACGGAGGAACTTCCCCGTGCCAGACGGCTGCAGCCAGCCACTTGGCTTCCTCCAGAGTCTGCTGGGATGAGGGGACTATTCCTTAAAACCCATCTCTTGCTCTGATCCTGTTGGCTTGTGCACTCCCAGCTTGGGCTCCTCTACACAATGGCCACCTGGAAGGTATGTAATCACTCAAACCCTACAGACACCCGGGCCAGCGGCACGGCTATAGGGGCCTCTTGGAGGGCAGTCTTCCTCTAATTAGAGGGTCATGGATAAAACTATGACCCACGGATAAAATCCAGGCTGCCACCCATTTTTGTAAATAAACTTTTACTGGAACACAGCTGCACTCACTTGTTTACATGTTGCCTGCAGCTGATTTCAAGTCACAAAGGCAGAACTGAGTATTTTGACGGAGACCATATGGGGTGCAAAGCTTAAAACACTATCTGGTCCCTTATGGAAAAAATGTCCTAACCCCCGTTTGGTGGCCCACGCTTTAGAAGGGCCTTCGCCCTTAAGACATCACAAGCTTCAGACCGCCAAGTTCTGCGGTGGGGCTGACCCTTTGGTAAATCTTTTTTATCAAGCAGGTTGGACGAGAAAGTCCTTATGAAAAGGCCCGTATTTCAGAGGAACTGAGCCTGTCCAAGCCCCAGGGCGGAACGTTAGCCGAAGAACCCCTGTAAGCTCAAGAATCCTGCTCCTAAAACACAGGCGATGGATTCTTTGAAGCTGTTTTGGAAAGCACTTCCTGAAGGCCGAGGCAACATGGCGGAGGAGTAGGGGGCTCCAGTATTTCGCTTGCCGTTTAAAGGGGGACGACTGAAACCATTGTCTCTCTCTCAACTCCAAAAATCGGGGGGAAAAGGTGCTAGAGCTGACAAGAAACCAAGGCGAACACAGACACGGCCCAACTGAACTGTGAGTTTAATCTGGGTCGGATAAAACGAACTCGAACTCGGGAAGTTGAGCTGAGGGGAGGGTGAGCGTCTTCGGAGATAGCTGGGAAAGTGCCGATCGAACAACATCTGAACGAGAGGGCCAGAGAGGGCCAGAGCCGGTGAGACCGCTACCATCCAGCCCCTAAATGCAGGGCTTTTGAAGAGAAGTTCGGTAGCAAACAGCAGCAATCCCCGCGCGCTGCTGGGACCGCACCAACCCCGTCCTGAGCCACTGGGACGCGCGCGGGAGGGACTGGCAGCGGGGACGCAGGCGGCGCCGCCTGCGGAGCACCTCTAACCCCGGCACAATTATAACGAAATCGGGGGGTGGCAGACGGCCGTACCACCGCGCCACCCTCGCCCAGCGCCTCCGGGGCGCGCGCGCTGCCGGGACAGGCAGGGGGGACCCAGGCAGCGGCTCCTGCGGAGCACCTCTAACCCCCGCACAGTTACAGCCAAATCGGGGGGTAGCAGACGGCCGCGCCACCGCGCCACCCTCGCCCAGCGCCTCCGGGCACGCACGCCGCAGGGACCCAGGCAGCCCCAGGCGGCGGCTCCAGTAAACCACACTAGGCTGGCGTGGGCGGTGGAGAGAGAACAGAAATAAAGGGGCGAATAAAGCCTCCAGGACTGGTGGCGCGGGTCTGGAGAGACGCCATTGTTGTCTCACAAGCCAGGAAGTCACCCCAGAAGCCATCCCTGCAGCAGTGGAGGCCGGACCCGCCTACACTAAACCACGCCCCTCCCAAACTATCAGCAGGAGCGACTGATCCAAGTGGAGATTGCTGCCTGGAGTAACGCCAGTCATTTCTTCTTTTTAAATTTATCCCCCCCTTTCTCATTCCTACCGATCACCATCCCTGAGCTGGTCATCCAGGGTACTGACTGGCTTAATCATTTTTTTCATTCTTTTTGTTTTTTGTTGTTTGTTTTTTGTTTGTTTGTTTGTTTTGTTTGGGTTTTTTTTGTTTTGTTTTTTGTGTTTTGTTTTTGTTTTGTTTTTTAACCCACTCTTTGAGGACATGTCCTACAACCTCTTCTTTACTTCCCTAGCCCTTTTTCTGGAATAACCAGGCCGTATAAGTTCATCTAGACGACATCGATCTTTATTCCTTTTCCCTCGCACCTGTCCTTATTCTGATTTCTATCAGTCTGGATTAAACCCTTTAGTCGCTCTACCTGGGCAAAGTCCATTTCCTTCTTCTCCCTGCACCAGTCATTATTCTGTCTATATATGCTCTGCCACCAGCACACTACATACCCTGTCCTTAACGTGTAGCTGTTACTTCAGGACATTGCCCTCAGAGAGTCACTTGTTATTTTTTTCTGTTGTGAACTGCTTGTCTGGACCATTTGTCGGTACGTTTGAGTATTTCTGTGTTCTGTGTGTCTGTCAGTTTTCCTTTCCAGGGCAACTTCAAGAAACAACCCATAACACATCCAGCCAAAATGACGAGACGGAAGAATTCTCCTCAAAAGAGTCTACAAGAAGCAGTGACAGCTCAAGAATTAATGAAAAGAGATATAAGCAACATAACAGAACTTGAATATAGAATGTTAATCATAAAACTAATTGCTGGCCTTGAAAAAAGCTTAGATGAATGCAAGGGGGTCCCACGAGGCAAAGTTCAAAGACCTTAAAAACGGTCAGGAAGAATTAAAGAAGACATTGGAAGAAATACAGGGGAAACTGGAAGCAGCCACAGCACGGATTGAAGAGGTAGAGGAAAGAGTTAGTGCATTAGAAGACAAAATCATTGAAAAAGAGGAAGCAGATAAAAAGAGAGAGAAGCTGATCCAGGAACAGGAAAGGAGAATTCGAGAGCTGAGCCATGCACTCAAAAGAAACAATATCCGTATCATAGGAGTTCCAGAGGAAGAAGAGAGAGAGAAAGGAGTCGAAGGGGTTCTGGAACAAATCATTGCTGAGAACTTCCTCAACATGAGAAAGGAAACGGGCATGGAAATCCAAGAGGCACAGAGAACTCCCCTCAGACGTAACTTGAATAGACCTTCTGCACGGCACATCATAGTGAAGCTGGCAAAATACAAAGATAGGGAGAGAATCCTGAAAGCAGCTAGGGACAAAAGAACCCTAACATACAAAGGGAGACCTATAAGGGTAGTAGCAGACTTATCTACGGAAACTTGGCAAGCCAGAAAGGAATGGCAGGACATCTTCAATGTGATGAGCAAGAAGGACATGCAACCAAGAATTCTGTATCCGGCTAGCCTGTCATTCAGAATAGAAGGAGAGATCAAGGTTTTTCCCAACAAACAAAAACTGAAAGAATTTATCACAAAGAAGCCAGCACTGCAAGAGATCCTGAGGGGCATTCTATGAAAACAAGGAGGCAAAGAATACAAACTACCAGACACAGCCTTACAAACATGAAACTTACAGATAATACAGTGACTGTAAGCCCATATTTTTCAATATTAACACTGAATGTAAATGGACTAAATGCGCCAATCAAAAGACACAGGATAACAGAATGGATTAAAAAACAAGACCCATCTATTTGCTGTCTTCAAGAAACTCATCTTAAACCTGAAGACACCTTCAGATTGAAAGTGAGGGGATGGAGAACTATCTACCATGCTACTGGAAGTCAGAAGAAAGCCGGAGTAGCCACACTTATATCAGACAAATTAGACTTTAAAATGAACGATGTAATAAGAGATGAGGAAGGACATTATATAAGAGTCTCAGGGACCATCCAGCAGGAAGAGCTCACAATTGTAAATATCTACGCACCGAATTCAGGGGCACCCAAATTTGTAAAACAACTAATTACAAACATTAGCAACCTCATCGATAAAAATGTCCTAATAGTAGGGGATCTCAACACTCCACTCTCAGCATTGGATAGATCAACAAAACAGAAAATCTCCGCAGAAACAATAGCCCTGAATGACACATTAGGACACATGGGCCTCACAGACATCTTTAGGGTCCTTCATCCAGAAGCAAAGGAATTTACGTTCTTCTCATCTGCACACGGTACATTTTCCAAGATAGACCACATTCTGGGGCACAGGGAAGCTCTGAATAAATATAAAAGAATTGAGATCATACCGTGTACAGTGTCAGACCACAATGCTTTGAAACTTGAAATCAACCACAGGAGAAAGCCTGGAAAATATCCAAGAACATGGCGGCTAAGAAATAACCTACTAAAAGATGACTGGGTCAACCAAGCCATCAGAGAAGAAATTAAAAAATACATGGAAACAAATGAAAATGAAAATACAACAATCCAAACGCTCTGGGATGCAGCAAAGGCAGTCCTGAGAGGGAAATATATTGCAATCCAGGCCCATCTCAAGAAACAAGAAAAATCAATAACACAAATTCTAACAGCACGCCTAAAGGAACTAGAAGCAGATCAACTAAAACAACCCAAGCCCAGCAGAAAGAGAGAAATAACAAAGATCAGAGCTCAAATTAACCATATGGAGACAGAAAAGGTAGTGGAACGGATCAATGAAACCAAAAGCTGGTTCTTTGAAAAAATAAACAAAATAGACAAACCTCTAGCCAGGCTTCTCAAAAAGAAAAGAGAGAGAACTCAAATAAATAAAATCGTGAATGAAAAGGGAGAAATTACAACCAATCCCTCAGAGATACAAGCAATCATCAGAGAATACTATGAAAAATTATATGCCACCAAACTTGGCAATCTGGAAGAAATGGACAGCTTCCTAAATAGCCACACGCTACCAAAACTCAAACGGGAAGAAATAGAAAATTTGAACAGACCCATAACTAGTGAAGAAATAGAATCCGTTATTAAAAACCTCCCAGCAAATAAAAGCCCTGGACCAGATGGCTTTCCTGCGGAATTTTACCAGACATTTAAAACAGAGTTAATTCCTATCCTCCTCAAGCTGTTCCAAAAAATTGAAACGGAAGGAAAACTCCCGGACTCATTCTATGAAGCCAGCATCACTTTGATTCCCAAACCAGATAGAGACCCAGCAAAGAAAGAAAATTACAGGCCAATATCCCTGATGAATATGGATGCAAAAATTCTCAACAAGATACTAGCAAATCGAATCCAACAGCATATAAAGAGAATTATCCACCATGATCAAGTAGGATTCATCCCTGGGTTGCAGGGCTGGTTCAATATTCGCAAATCAATCAACGTGATACATCACATCAACAAAAGAAAAGATAAGAACCATATGATCCTGTCAATAGATGCAGAAAAAGCATTTGACAAAATACAGCATCCTTTCTTAATAAAAACTCTCGAGAAAGTCGGGATAGAAGGAACATACTTAAACATCATAAAAGCCATATATGAAAAACCCACAGCTAATATCATCCTCAATGGGGAAAAATTGAAAGCCTTCCCCCTGAGATCAGGAACACGACAGGGGTGTCCACTCTCGCCACTGCTATTTAACATAGTGCTGGAAGTCTTAGCATCAGCAATCAGACAACAAAACAATAAAAGGCATCAAGATTGGCAAGGAGGAAGTCAAACTTTCACTTTTTGCAGATGACATGATACTTTACATGGAAAACCCGACAGAATCCACCAAAAGCCTACTAGAACTGATTCATGATTTCAGCAAAGTTGCAGGATACAAAATCAATGTACAGAAATCGGTGGCATTTCTATACACCAACAATGAAGCAGCAGAAAGAGAAATAAAGAAGCTAATCCCTTTCACAATTGCACCAAAAACCATAAAATACTTAGGAATAAACCTAACCAAAGATGTGAAAGACCTCTACACTGAAAACTATAAAAAACTTATGAAGGAAATTGAGGAAGACACAAGGAAATGGAAAAACATCCCATGCTCATGGATTGGAAGAATAAATATCGTCAAAATGGCAATACTACCCAAAGCAATCTACACATTCAATGCAATCCCAATCAAAATTGCACCAGCATTCTTCTCAAAGCTAGAGCAAACAATCCTAAAATTTGTATGGAACCACAAAAGACCTCGAATAGCCAAAATAATACTGAAGAATAAAACCAAGGCGGGAGGCATCACAATCCCAGACTTTAACCTCTACTACAAAGCGGTGGTCATCAAGACTGTATGGTATTGGCACAAAAACAGACGCATAGACCAATGGAATAGAATAGAAAACTCAGAAATGGACCCGCAAGTATATGGCCAACTAATCTTTGACAAAGCGGGAAAATGTATCCAATGGAAAAAAGACAGCCTTTTTAACAAATGGTGCTGGGAGAATTGGACAGCAACATGCAAAAGAATGAAACTAGACCACTTTCTTACACCACTCACAAAAATAAATTCTAAATAGATAAAAGATCTGAATGTGAGGCAGGAAACCGTCAAAATCCTAGAGGAGAAAACAGGAAAAAGCCTCTTTGACCTAAGACGCACCAATTTCTTACTCGACACGTCTCCAAAGGCAAGAGAATTAAAAGCAAAGATGAACTATTGGGACCTCATCAAGATAAAAAGCTTCTGCACGGCAAAAGAAACAACCAACAAAACGAATAGGCAACCAACGGAATGGGAAAAGATCATCGCAAATGACATATCGGATAAAGGACTAATATCTAAAATTTATAAAGAACTTACCAAACTCCAAACCCGAAAAACAAACAACCCAGTGAAGAAATGGGCGGAAGATATGAATAGACACTTCTCCAAAGGGGACATTCAGATGGCCAACAGACACATGAAACGATGCTCAATGTCACTCATCATCAGGGAAATACAAATCAAAACTACACTGAGATACCACCTCACACCAGTCAGAGTGGCTAAAATGAACAAATCAGGAAACTATAGATGCTGGCGAGGATGTGGAGAAGTAGGCACCCTCCTACACTGTTGGTGGGAATGCAAACTGGTGCAGCCACTCTGGAAAACGGTGTGGAGGTTCCTCAAAAAAATGAAAATAGAGCTACCCTATGACCCAGCAATAGCCCTGCTAGGAATCTACCCAAGAGACACAGGAATGCTGATGCATAGGAGCACGTGTACCCCAATGTTCATAGCAGCACTTTCGACAATAGCCAAATCATGGAAAGAGACCAAGTGCCCATCAACTGACGAATGGATAAAGAAGTTATGGTACTTATATACAATGGACTACTACGTGGCAATGAGAAAAAATGAAATCTGGCCATGTGTAGCAACATGGATGGAACTGGAGGGTATTATGTTAAGTGAAATAAGTCAGTCAGAAAAAGACAGATACCATATGTTTCCACGAATAGGTGGACTTTGTGAAACTAAGCAAAAACCAGGGGGAGGGGAAGAGGGGAAAGAAAAAAAAGACACAGAGAGGGAGGGAGATAAAATATAAGAGACTCTCAAAGACTAAGAAAAAACTGAGGGTAAGGGGGATGAGGGAGGGGGGAGAGGGGGTGATGGGCATTAAAAAGGGCACATGTTGGGATGAACACTGGGTGTTATATGTAAACCAATTTGAAAATAAACTATTATAACAAAAAAAATAAAAAATAAATAAATAAATAAATAAATAAATAAATAAATAAATAAAAGAAAGCACTTCCTAATGAATCAAAGCAGAAAACTACTAAAAATTATGTTTTAACTAATCTTTATCATCATCTGTTTATAAGAAGCTGGTCCTTCACATTTCCTAAAATTCAGGACCTTGTCACTTAGGTGGAGTAGTTTCGACACGGAGACGCGAAGGAGAAGGTGAGATCATCAAGACCTAGTCCAGATCATGACTGCTCTGCTTACTGCGTCTACAGCCCTCGGCCAAGTTACTTCACGTGCCCGGTCCTCAATTTCTTCATCTGCACTGTAGAGCTGTGTGGCGGTTCTCTATTGCTAGGTAACAGTTCACCCCAAAACTCAGTGGCTTGAAACGAGGATCACTTATTTGGTCGTCATTGTCCACCGGAGCTGGGCTCAGCTGGGCAGTTCTTGCCTTGGCTCACTCATACGGCTGCAGCCGTTTGGTAGCTGGCCCGGAGCTGGAGGATAGGAGATGGCCTCGGTCACATGGTTAGTGCCTCCGCACTGGCTGTCATCGGGCCCTTCTCTCTCCAGGGGCCTGTCGTCATTTAGCAAGATAGACTGGACTTCCTTACGTGGGGGCAGGAGCCTTCCAAGAGGAAGGCAGAAGCCCTCCCGCCTCTTGCGGAGAAAGGCCACGGAACTTGCACATTATCGCTCCGTCACATCCTATCGGCCGGAGGACGCGGTGAGAGGCGGCGAAACAGAATCCACCCCTTGATGAAAAGAGCAGCAAAATACCGTAGCCGTGCTTCCCCCAGGAGGTTCGTATCTTGGTGCCTGTTGTGATGAGGAGGTAACGCACGTAGTGCGTTTCATCAGGGGGTCAGCTCATGGACTCGCGGGGCCACAGGGGAAGAACTTCTCTTCGTCTGGTTTTTGGCAAGATGGCCTTAAAGACATTGCCCGTTACTGCGCGTCCTGATGCTGCCAGTGTCTGGAGGCGCTGTGACAACTGATGCTTCAGCTATCCTGAGTACCCGTCAGCTCACTTCATTTGAGAGAAATGTACATCACAGGTGGCGACGGGCCCAGCGGGGTCTTCCTAGCAGGTAACCTCTTTTAGAAAGAGGATTTTATTCTGGGAAGCTGTCTAGATAAAAAAGGAAGACATGTGGTCAAACTCATTTAGTATCACAGTAAATGATGCCAGGTGGCAGCCAACGGCAAGTGTGGAGTATTTTCACTTCTCTAGTGAAGGAACCCATGTAATCCCCCATGTAATTTTGGGGGGGAAAAACCCATCACTGTAATTTTTTTCTTTTCTTTTCCTATTTTTTTTTTTTTTTTGAGTGTATTCGAGGGCAAGCAGGGCAGAGAGAGAAAATCTTAAGCAGGCTCCATGCTCCGCATGGAGCCAATGTGGGGCTTGATCTCATGACCATGAGATCACAACCTGAGCCAAAATCAAAGAGTTGGATGCTCAACCGACTGAGCCACCCAGGTGCCCCTATAGATGCTCTTACAATGAGGGTTTAGGCTGAGTTAAAGGTGGAGTTTTCCTCCCTTGAACTGAAGCTGACCTTCCTCTGATCATGTAGTTGACCAAACTGTCCGGCCAAAGATAAAATAGTAACATCGGGGAGACACAGTGGAGATGTGACAATGGTCTACCTCGTTCAACAACTACAGTCACACGGCCTCCTGCAGGGGACGCCCCCGCCAGCCCAAACTGACTGCCGCCTGTGCATCTTCCAGGGGCTGACATCCTAACCCTGGAGTCGATAAAATTAGACAACAAAGCCCTGGATGGAGGAGACACAAGTTACTTCTGTTCTCATCTGAAACCAAACAGGCTAACTGTGGCGGGGGACAGAGTCTCTATCTCATCACAGTTGCAACCGAGAAGGAGGGATGTGCATCGCAGCTCAACTGACCCAACTCAGTCTCACCAGAGTACAAGCCCTCAGGACGCCGCAGACCTCAGAGGCACAGGGGACCCGCTTCCTGGGCAGGTGAGGAAGCCGAGGCCCAGAGAGGTTCCCACACTCAAGTAGAGCGACTGTTACGCACACACGGCTACTGCACAAACCAGGCACGTGTAACCCAGATCCAGTGACGGCCCCCTCTTGGCATCATTACGATCCCTCCAGTCCCAGGGACGCAGGCTAAGGGATAAAGTTTGGGGCAAAATCCAAACCCACCGCGATACTTTCTATTTGGGAATAGCACATATTGTAGGTGGGCAGGGACTAGACTTGTAACCAGTCTCCTGTTCCGAAGCCCGAATCCCTGAAAGGTGAGGTGACTTGTCACCGCTCTGACTTCTGTTACCTGGGTTGGCCACAGACGCCACGCAGCTACTCTAGCCCAGCGGCCCATCACCACTGCAGTGACTTGGAGGCCCGAGAAGGGGTAATCCCTCTGGTTCTGGAAGTGGAAATGAGATACGTCTGTGGTGTTGCAAGGCCCCGGCAATGATGGAGGAACTTTCTATTCCCTTCCGGGCTTTAGAGGAGGTGCCGCTATAGACAGCTAGTATCTAGAAAAGAATCTAGTTATTGCTCGGTATTCAAGGAGGAGAGAATACATTTCTTTCCAGATCAGAAGCTGGACCTGGAGTATAAAAATTAAGGAGAGACCCTGGCTCATCATTTTAAACACGTGAGTCCAGTTTGTCCCTTTCGATCCACGGGTGTGTGTGGACCCTGTTAACATATCACCTGTCTCCATGATTTGCTGGCTTAAAACAGATCATCAGGCATGAAGAATTTCATGATTTCACTGTGGACCAGAGGGCCTTTGAGCAACCAAAAGACCTCTATTGCACCTATCACGTTCAGGTCGTTGCCACTTCCCTTGGGGTCACTAGAATGACAGGCCAACACGGCCAACTCACGAGGACTCCAAAGTTAGATGTGTCAGATAACCACAAGTGACTGGAACCTCTTCTTCCCCTACCACGTTGAGGATTTTATGTGGGAAGGCGGTTCACGGTCCAGCAGGGGAGACAGGGGGACAGTCTCGTGGAGACAGATGAGATTCTAGGGCTGTGGGTCCGGGCCCTTCTGCCCAGTCCCTACCTGGAAACGTGTTCATATGGAGTGGGACCACAGTTCTCCGATGGAACGCCCTGGCTTTTGGAGAGAATAAAGCAGCTTTGAGGTATATAGGAAGAGGCTGGAATGGGAAATCACAGTGTCAAATCCTGCCAGTAACCAGCAGAGACCTTAATTAAGTCAGTGTGAATTTGAAGTTATTTGTATAATGAAACAGTTAGAGGACAGGACTTCTTAACATTCCTCTGGCTGTGACATTCATGTTGTTCTCTCAGAGCCAACTGAACAAATGGAAAATGTTACCCATTCAGCTCTAATGGGAAATATAGCGATAAGTGGTTTCAGAATCTACAACTTTTTCTAGAAATCGCGCATTTAAAAATCCTTCATCGAGAACTGCTGATTACCCAATACTCGAAAAGATGAAGTTTAAACAAAGAGAGATCCTTGGCTTTTTCTCTTGGGAGGGAGAGCTGAATTTGACAGTAAATTTTTGTAAATGTTTATTTTTGAGAGAGCGAGCACAAGCGAGCATGAGCTGGGGAGGAGCAGAGAGAGAGGGAGACAGAATTTGAAGCTGACAGCTTCAAGCTGTCAGCACAGAACTCAACGCGGGGCTCGAACTCATGCACCTTGAGATTATGCCCTGAGCCAAAGTCGGATGGTTAACTGACTGAACCACCCAGGCGCCTCTGATGGTAAATTTTAATAGGGATGTTCCAGTCTCTCAAAACTATACACGTACCCCATGACCTACAGCCTCAGCTCTCATGGGCTTTCCTGTTATGTTTGCCCAAACAGGTGGTGACGTTTGGCTTCTGCTCTAGAAGTCCGGGTCCCATGTTATATTTCAAGAGTCTGGTTCTTGTACCAGCTCCTTGGGTTTCTAGCTCGGCAAGATTAAAGCAACTGAAGTCACTTTATTTGCTGGGGAGGAGGTGCTGTGTTAAATTACAGCGGGAGTCTTCGCTTCCACTCCGAATGTTCAAAAGCTGAAAGAAATGCTGCTCCATCTGTGCCTACGCCAGTGGCCTGGAGTCCTTCTTGATTTTCTATCACGTGAAGGGAAGCCGGTCTTGCAGTCACAGCTCACACGTCCTAAAGAAACAGACCAAGTCCATCTGTTACAGATGGAGTCCTGTGTGGGCGGTAAAACCGAAGCTCAGGAGCTTGGGGGTGTCACAGAGCTCGCCAGAGGGAAAACTCTGCCGCCTGCAGCCTTGAGGAGAAGGACGGGCACTTTCTCCGCACGTGATCTTCATATTCTCATCATCTCCAGGGTTTGCTCAGAGGCAGGCTACACTCAGGTCTCAGCTATGCAAGCTCCCCGGTTGGCTGTCCAGGATCCCTGCCCCTCCCTCCCCCTCGCACCCGGCCTCCTGTTTGGTGACTGCCTTGAGTGACAGCTCAGTGGACCTACCAGCTCCGGCTTTGGTGAGGGCCGCTTTGGGAAATGTAGGAGATACAGACGGGTCCAGCTGTGTTCTGTCTTCTAGGAACGATTAATGCGGGGGACGTGCCGGAGCGCAGAGCAGGAGTCGTCCTCGGAGCAGCAGGACAGAAGAGAGTGACCTGCAGTCACAGTGCCTCCCCAGCATTCCTTCCCGGAGATGATTAATGGAAGCCCTGGGACTGCCCTTACTCAGATGTGCTGTAATTACTTATTGAATGTGACCCAGCTGCAGAAGACAAAGGTTTATGCGACATTAAAGGCAGCTGGAGCAAGAGCCATGACAATGACCTTGTGTGTTGGGATTTAATTAAAAGGTTCCTTTCTGCTCAGGGGGGCAGCCATTTTTAGCAGGTTTTAAGGATATAATCAGTTCTGAAATTATTTGAAGAATACATCATCAGAGCTTCAACCCAGAGTTTTCCCTCCTTTTCCTTTGTCTCACTGAAGTGGTATTCAAGGAAAGAGGTGCTCCACGTGAACCCATTTTGCAAATAGCTTAAAACAAAGATAAAACGGTTTGCATCGTTTGTGGGAATGTTTATGCATTTTTTAGACTCCGCTGCATTCATGCTGCACCAGCTCGGCTTGGCCGGGACTGTGTTTCTCAGATTTCCTGGCCCTGGATGGTGTTATGTGAACACTGGTCACCGGTAAGAGTGAAGTCAAGAGCAACCAGGCTTCGCACGCTCCTGAGGTCATCAGAGGGCACCAGGTGCCGCTGTAGCCCACGGAGCGGCAGCTCTTGTGTGCGTCCTGGACCAGCCTGTCCCGAAAGTTGCCCACAGTGTACCAGTTGGAGGCCTAGAGGCAGCAGACACAGATTCTAGCTCACCTTTGCTCTTCTCTGTGTCCGTCTTTCCTTCCAGTGCCAACCCACAGACTTCAGGTTCCGTACCAGATATAGAAATGAGAGACAAGTTTGTGCAGTTGTGGGTGCTGCTTAAACACTCGTGACAAATCTCATTTTATCATAGTGTTTCTGCTCCTCCAAGTCCCTAATACACATATTGTTACTAAACCGTACATGGATGTGTAACTGAGGGTCTTTGAATGACTGTGTCATTATCATGACCATTCCAAGTCAAATACGAGAAAGTCCTAGGAAGAAAAACCCTCAAAACTCTCCCAAAGAAGAGCACAAGGCAGCTCTATTTTGGTGACTCGGGCATACCTGTGGTTCGCTTTTTTATTTTATATTTTGAGAGAGCGAGCGAGTGAGCATGACCAGGGAGAGGGAGAGAGAGACCATCTCGAGCAGGCTCCACTCCCAGCGTGGAGCCTGATGTGGGGCCTGATCCCACGACTGTGAGATTGTGACCTGAGCCGAAATCAAGAGTGAGATGCTCAACCAAATGAGTCACCCAGCTGCCCCTGTGTTTCACTTTCTAGGTGACTTAGAACGCACCTCTAAAAAGTCAGAACTGTTACCTGCCTCCTTAGCGCAGTAGGCAGCGCCTCAGTCTCATAAAAAGTCAGAACTGTTAACAGTGTATTCGTGTATACATTATGCATGTGGTTATTTCTTGTAGGAAAAATACATAAGCTCTACCCTCTTAAAATTTTAAGTATACAGCACAGTACTGTTAACTGTGGGCGCTGGTGCGCGGATCTCTGGGACTTATTCCATCTTGCAGAACTGCAGCCTTTACCTGTGGAACGACTCCATTTGCCTTTCTTAACACCACTGCCCTGTTTTCTAGCTGAAGGAAATATGATCGCCTGGCTCATGAGATCGGTAAACAACTTTCCACAAAAACCCAAGTCCACTTTGCAGCAAAGTGGGAACAGTTTTCCTCAATTCTATGTCTACTTTGATTATTTACAGTTTGTAGTTAGTTGAAGATGAAGAACGGGGCTCCTCGTGCCATGTCATTCATCTGCAGACGAGTCGAAAATCGAAGGACCAGGACACAAGCAGTATGCGTGGTCACCGATTCACTTGTGAATTCTTAGATCTGTAAAATACACGGGCCTGTGTGCGCACACAGAAGCTGATTGGCTTGGCACGGACACCTGACCCGCAGGAAACCAATCCATGGGTAGACCAAGAACCGAGCCAGATCTCCCTCTTTAGAACACCAAGAAATTTAGGGATGCAAATCTCGTAGAACTGGGGAGCAGAGGAGACTTTTTCCATCACAGGCAAATTCATGCATTTTCACACAGGCAAGAGTATCGACCAGATGCAGAGAGAAGCAGGGACAAGACGACCCTGTGGCCCCAGAGAATGTGAGAAATGGAGTGTGGTCCTGAAGACTTGCCATTTCCCGAGGGACCCAGGGGATTTCCTGCAGCACTATTCCAGGAGAGCCCCCTCATCTTTGCAATACAACTTTCTTGACCTGAAGATATGTTTCTTACAGCCGGCTGAGCTCTGACCAGGACCCAGGCATGGTTTCCCCAACCACACCATGTACTCTCTCTCGTTACTGATCAGCTTCTGGCCCACGGCAACTCTGGCCTTCTGACAACACGGAGAACTCAGCGGTCTATACTGCAAGAGCCTTCATCCTGAGGGGCATAGAAAGAGGTCACGCATCTCTGGAGAGAGTCGTCCATCTTGCCACTGAGCCTGTAGCAAAGTCTCCTTGGACTGTTAGAAGCTGTGTCTGCTACCTTAACTGAGCAGCAGTGTTCAAGGAGAGACGTCTTCCGGATACATCAAGTTTATGGATTGCTTAAGCCAAACACAAGAACTGTTGGCAAGCTTATAACAATATTTACATATTTTTTAGTGTTTATGTACTTTGAGAGAGAAAGAGAGCATGATCATGGGAGAAGCAGAGACAGAAAGGGGGAGAGAATCCCAAGGAGGCTCCATGTCTGATGCAGGCCTCTGTCTCAGGACTGTGAGATCATGATCCGAGCCAAAATCAAGAGTCAGAGGCTTAACCAGCTGGAGCCACCCAGGCGCCCCATACTTACATACTTTTACTTTCTGGGGCATCTGTGTCAATGATTAGGTCAGGGAGGTAGACAGGAGCACAGCCCGAGCCCCACTAGGCGGGTGTGGCACCAGAGCCACGAGTGGCCATGGCAGAGGTGCGTGCCCTACAGAACACAAGACGCTTCTCTGTCCCATTTCCAACATAAAACTCCAATCACACTTGAGAGTGTGTGTGTTGGGAGGAAGGGGACGACCAATCTAAGACATGATTACCTGTTCCTAATTTTTTTCCAATAATATCTATCCGCTACTTGTGCATTCATTTGGCCATCTAGCCAATACTTATAAGCAAACAATTGGTAGCAAATACCAATGGTTTCTAAAAGTATATATGGGAAATACATAAAATTGAGAAAATTCTGCCTTACCTTTTTTTTCTCCTGTGAGCTAGGAAAGTAATGCCACAATTTGATTTTGGCTGTGGACCTCCTCGGACTGGCTCAAAGGACACAGAGCTTTGAGCAGCAGTCTCTCTCACCCTGTGAGGCCCTCTCTGCTAGAAATGAGCCAACATTGATGGATGGTTGGAAGCTAAGCTCCCTGAGCTTCAGTTCAACCACTGAGTCTCTGCTGAATGCCTAGTAGGTGCACAGAATTCTCATGCTTCTGAGATTAGAGCCCAATTCTCATTAACAAAAGAGTTTAAGAGTCAGGAGCGGGTAAGACATATACATCAGCTGCACAAGGTACAAGATTGTTCATGACTGTAACCCCGAATCAGTGGTAGCTCAGTGTCTACAGAAGAAATAGCATTGGCTGGGGATCGGGGGCAGAAAACATCAACAGGTCCGAGTCAGTGAAGAAAGAATTAGAGCTTCTGAAGCAAAGAAACCACTGGCTCACGTGGAAAGTTCCAGAAGGCGGGGTAAGCAGAAGTGTGCCAACACCAAACACAGGACAAACCTGACCTGGTTGGATGGTCCTCTCAGAGCATTCCAACTTCAGGAGCCATACAGGGAGACCATCTTTCTAATAATTAGGAGGTCAGGTCTTCGTTGACTCTGAATTCTTAGAACACTTGCCTTTTGAAAATGTTTTATTTTAAATTACAAGTATAGTACAAAGTTATCTAAAATTCAAACTTTATAGAAAGGCATAATGGAAAAGGTTAAATTTTCCTCAATCCTACCCAGTAGAGACCATGATTCACTTGCTTTAACTTTATATTCTTTTTTATTTTTTAAACGCTTATTTTAGACAGAGAGACAGAGCACAAGTGGGGGAGGGGCAGAGAGAGGGAGACACAGAATCCAAATTAGGCTCCAGGCTCTGAGCTGTCAGCACAGAGCCCAAGGTGGGGTTCAAACTCACGAACTGCGAGATCATGACCTGTGCCAAAGTCAGACGCTTAACAGACTGAATCACCCATGTGCCCCTTAACTTTATATTTTCAAAGTACAAAGGGAGGTAATTTATAAATACAAAAATTCAGTACTATATGCATAAATCCTTCTGTGTTCTTTTCACTTATATTTTCCAACATCAGTACACACATACTCCTCTACTATTTAAAATAGCTGCATGGTATTCATTGGTATGGATGAATCATGGTTTATTTAACCATCTCTACACAATGATACATATCTGGCTTATTTCCAATTTTCTCATTATATAGGACAATGCTTCTAGCACTTCCTCTGTAGCCATTCCTAGCTGTCTTTTATTTCCCCAATGGTCTCAACAACTATATCGTGATGTCTTTGTAACCTGTGTGCAACGTGTTTCCTCCGTAGCACTCAGGCTCCTGCACGGCGAGCATGTTCAAATCCCGTAGACAGAATGAAGGGCAATGAATGCTAAGGCCATACGAGGTTGATGGAAGAGAAACCAGAGACCACCACAGAAAGGCTTTGCCTTCAAGAACCCAAGAACAAAGTGAGGAAGACCCGGGGTAGGTCCGTGGTGCTGAAAGCAGGACACAACAGACCCAGGAGCGATTTAAAGGCAGATCACAAAGTGGACTTCAAAAATATGTATTCCAGGGTCTGTCATGTAAATCCCAGCTAAAACCAGCAAACACGATGGCTTCAATAATCCAGCATGACCACTGCAACAGAACTGAAAAGTTGGCTTTGTCCCCATGTTCATGACAGGGCTGGCTGACAGGTCTCCACAGAGAAAGAGGAGCCAGGTCAGGGGCTAGGGAGATCCCTCAGCGGGAGAAGCAAGTCTCTACGGGTTTGGTTCAGGCGGTGGCCTTCTTGGGGTGACTCAGCCTGTCAAAATGCATGAGGTGGGAGGAAGAGGGGAGTGGACAAGAGGTGCGCTGAGGTTGGTGCTTCATCAGGTAACAGGTACGTCAGACTGGGGCATCTGGGTGGCTCAGTCAGTTAAGCGTCCGACTTTGGCTCAGGTCACGATCTCACACTTCGTGGGTTCCAGTCCCATGTCAGGCTCTTTGCTGAGTGTGAAACCTGCTTAAGATTCTTTCTCTCTTTTCCCCCCTCCCCTGTCTTTACCCCTCTCCTTCTCTCTAAAAAGAACATGTGGGCCCTCCTTCAAAAATTATAAAGACTTCTCAAGATGGTGACAGCAAAGCATTAAACTACATGCAGGGCCCTTCTGAGCACGGGGTCCTGGGCATTTGCAGAGGCCGTGTGGCCATGAAGCCAGCCCTGCCTGCATGGGAAGGACAAACCTAGACCTCGTAGCAAAGAGGGGAAGATGAGTTGTCAACATTTTTTTTTTTTTTAACAGCACAGTATCCTGTTAGATTCTCAAGCACCCTGTTGGGTTTTCAAACTGTTTTCTCCCCAAAGTCATATGCGAAGCCCGACTTAATGCATAAGGTAGTCTAAGGCGCCTGGGTGGCTCAGTCAGTTAAGCATCCGACTCAATTTCGGCTCAGGTCATGATCTCATAGTTTCGTGGGTTCAAGCCTCACGCCAGGCTCTGCCCACTGACCATGCGTAGCCTGCTTGGGATTCTCCCTCTCTTCTCTCCCTGCCCCTCCCCTGCTCTCACTCTCTTGGGCTCTCTCAAACTTAAAAACAGATAGTGTAAGGTGGAATTTTTCAGTCTGCTACTTCAAGACTCTGGTCCGCAGCCCCCGTCTCCAGTCAGTCATCACACCCCCCCCCCCCCCCATGACGCCTGCCTGAGTCACTACGTCTGGTCTCTGCAATCCAGGCGGCACAGTCCAGACCACGGGAGGCTCTACCGTACTCCCTGAAAGAACTCATCCAAGAAGACTTTGGTAGCAAAGTCCCAGGACCCGCAGCAAAGGGCTGTAGAAACAGCAAAGCGAGTCAGCAAATCATTCCATGCACAGACATATAGTTTTCCTCCTACGAGGGAGCACTAGACGCCTCTCCCAGGACCACTCACAACACATCTGTTTTCATTTTAAAAAGTTACTCACTGGACCCTTATGACCACTCTGAGAACAAGTTTCTGGGGTGGGATGGGGGGAGCAGGGGAACACTTTAATATTGAACATGTCTGCTCCAGGCTCACGTGCACAACCTACGAGTATTCCCTAATTAAACTCGTCTTTAGAAATGCTGTAAAATTTAAGCAAAAACAGAGAAAATTAACCTAAAAGGATGGAAGTTCCATCCTTCAATGACTGTAACTTTATACAGTCAGTTGAGTCCTCAGTACAGGCTCTTCAGACACGTGTTTGAAAAAAGTCCCCTAACGAAGTAGCAAAGAAGTGCCCGACGATGCTGAGAAAGTACTTTCTGCTCTTCTGTGCGCTGCCAAAGATCCGGTTTGCTGATGCTGCTGATCTTATCTGAACATATTAATAAAATCCCTAAGTTCCCTTATTAAGAAACGCCATCGCTGACATTACGACTGGATAACAGTTGTTTCTTAAGAAATAGCACTCCCCCACCACGCTTTTCCTCCAAGGAAAAAAAAAAATGATGGCTACTTCCTGGAATGTCTAGTCACCAAAAAAATCTGTACAGCCTCCTAAGACATTAAGAATAAAGATGAAAGTCGGGGTGAAATGAGCAATTAAGATAAACTAAGTGGATTCTTTTACTTTTTAAGACCAGCTTCCGAGGCCTACACATGACCGCCACAAATCACACTGCCAACTGTTCCCTCGCTATCTGTAATGTGAACAGATAATGCCATTCTGGCTTTCCTGAGAGAGATATTAGACACGTGTTCTTCCATCTGCTACTTTATTTCGTGAGACGTTCCTTGCTTCTGTGAATCTGTGAGGACACGGCGACGCTTCGGTTAGCTAATGGAAAACTATCGTAGGAAGAGATGGTGGGGAAGCAAGTGGACATTGTTTTTTCCCCGGATTTCACCCTCTGACCTCTATCTATCTATCTATCTATCTATGAGAGCATGCACGCAGATACATGTGAGCAACGGACGGGGCAGAGAGAGAGAGACAGAATCCTAAGCAGGCTCCACACTCAGCAAGGAGCCTGATGGGGTGGGGGTGGGCCTCAATCTCGTGGCCCCAGGATCATAATCTGAGCTGGAATCAAGAGTCAGACGCCCAACTGACCGGGCCCCCCGGCACCCCTTCCCTCAGACCATTCTAAGCTGCTAAGTGGATCCCGTGATAATACAGTGGTTCTGCTGGTGACCAAGGCCTCTGCTGGTAACTGGTAACTGATGCCCTTTCCTGCTATACTTTCCAGGGCTGAGGTCCTATGCTCTGCCTAGAACGGTCTGAACCGTATCCAAGACCAGCCAACAATGCGACTTTGCACAACGAAAGTTTGCTCGGACATGAATAAAAGCCACTGTCGATAACGTGCAGATTTAAAGCAGAGCCCGCTCACCCCAGGTTTGGGCAGCAGACTCCTATTTCAGGCACCGGAGTGTGCATCCAAGACATCCCTTTCCTGATGCTATTTTTAAATGGCACGCTTTTCAAAAATGCTTAACTTGTTTTGAACTTTTAATTTTGTCTGTTTATTCACGGGCTATTAAAAGATCGCTGTTGTGGCTATTTTTCTAATTTTTGAAATCTGAATTCACACACAAAGAGAACCACGGGGAAGAAAATCCCTCTTGGGGGCAAAAGTGGGTCCCTACGGGGGTCCTTCCAGCACTTTCCAAGCCTGAACCTGCCTGTTTTCATCAGTGCAGGCAGCCATAACAAAATACCACAGGCTGAATGGCTTAAACAACAGATTTGTTTTCTGTAAGTCCAAGAGAGGGAGCTGGCTGGGTTGGCGTCCGGTGAGGACCCCAGCCGTGGGCTACAGATGGCAGCCTTGCGTGTCCTCACATGGCTTCTCTTAGTGCCTAGGGCTGCAGAGAGTGAGCGCACGACTGAGCTCTCGGGGTCTCTTCCTATAAAGACGCTAATCCTATTGGTCAGAACTTCACCTTTAGAACTTCGTGTAGTCTTAATTATACCCATCAAGACCCTTTCTCCAGATACAGTCACATGGTGGGGGTTGGGCTTCGACCTATGAATTTTGGGGAGACACAATTAGCCCGTAACACCTCCCAATCCTGACATGACAAATTATGTGACAGAAACAGAAGAATAAGATTTTTCTGCAGAACAAATGTTAGATTCTGCCCTGCTGTCCCAGTGCTATCGGCTCACGGCTGTTCAGTTGGTTTATAAAGAGATCTGACCCCAGATTCTGCCTCTCCTCTGTCCGATGACTGATGACTGCCAGGCCGTGCAAGGGAAACGGTACAGAGAGGCGGGCGTGTATTTGGACAGAGGTGTGACGGGAAACGAACAGCCTTACTTCTCTGCCCCAGAAGACTTCTTGAAGGCAGCTAGCTCAGAGGATCTGGGAGGAGTCTTCTGAGCTCTTTTTCCTAGCTGGCCGCCGCAATATTAACCAGCCGACTATGTGCTTTTCTTTTCAGAAGGGTTTCAAGAGGATCTTTAGTAACGTGAGCCTTCCAACTTCTCCCTTTCTTGACCAGGAGAACTAAGGAGATTGGTAAACTCAAGCAGCCAAAAGCTAGTCTTCTGGAAGCCAGACAACACCTGGTTAGCTTACATGCATGGAAACATCAAGGGGGACCCTGTGTGCTGACCATCGGCCACAATCCGGCGTGACTCATAAGCGAGAGGAACCACAGAGTCTGCTGGGGGGACACGAGACCACACCAAGGAGGGACAAAATGCTCCGTGAGGCCGAGCTGAGCTGCTACCTAAAACGGACTACGTACTGGGTGGGGAGGGCTTTGGAAAGTCGGGCTTCTCAGCCAGAACTTCAAACAGTCCGCGGTGAGTTTCTCATCAGGGAAGCACAGTGGTGCTTAAGGAAGGTGCGTCTGGTCCCGGATCCGCTGGCTCTCACATTTCTGGCTTCTGCAAGCACTTAGCATGGATTCTCTTGGATTTGACTTGAGCCCCAAATAGAGAGCAAGCGCTCTCTCAAAAGCAAACATTTAAAAAATTTCAAAAAACAGATTGTATGAGCGAGAAGAGTTGCTAGGGCAGGGACCCCGAGATCACAGCCAAGGAAGAAGAGTCCTGTCTGACCTGGCCACGACAATGACCTCCCAGAACAGGAAAAGGAAATTGCCTTCAGGGATGTGCTGGGGAGCCAGGACCTCCCAGGGGCCAGAGGCAGCTCAACAACAGTGACTTCTAAAGTGCCGTGGGAGGCTTCCCGAAAGGCAAAGGGCGGAACCGCTGCTGGGCAGAAGGATCCGAGCAGGATCCCAGCACACCGGCTCCGAGAGAGCTGGGTGCCCCGTGGCCGCCCACCAACCAGGATGAAAACTGAGGCATCAGAGCCCCTGTCTTTCACGTGGTCCCCAGCAGTGCCCTGGGCCCAGATCCCACCACGCGGGTCCTTCAGCTGGGGGCCATATTGCTTCAATTTCACGCTCCATCAGACGGGGAAGTTGACCCTTGGGTTGGAATGTAGGAGCTTGAGTCAGAAATTCACCCTACCACTTCTGATTAGAGTAATAGTCATCAACTCCCAAAAGTAAAACATGTTTTTCTCTTTTTTTGCTCAAAAGTGGAACAAGCAAGATGAACTTATTTCCTTTTAGAGGTCGGCTTGCTAAGGGCATCAGGAAAGGCTGAGGCGTTTGGCACATCATATATTGCTTCGCTGCATTATGACATGACTTGTGTGTGTTTTTATTTTTAAATAGGTTATAGCAGTGCCTGGGTGGCTCAGTCAGTTAAGCGTCCAACTTTGGCTCGGGTCATGATCTCATGGTTCGTGGGTTCGAGCCCCCTGTTGGGCTCTACCCTGACAGCTTGGAACCTGGAGCTTGCTTCGGATTCTGTATCTCCCTCTCTCTCTGCCCTTCCTTTTGCTTGCAAGCGCTCTCTCAAAAGCAAACATTTAAAAAAATTTCAGGGGTGCCTGGGTGGCTCAGTTGGTAGAGCGTCCGACTTCGGCTCAGGTCATGATCTCACGGTCCGTGAGTTTGAGCCCCGCGTCGGGTTCTGTGCTGGCAGCTCGGAGCCTGAAGCCTGCTTTGGATTCTGTGTCTCCCTCTCTCTCTGCCCCTTCCCACTCATGCTCTGTCTCTCTCTGTCTCAAAAATAAACATTAAAAAAAATTTAAAAAAAATTTCAAAAAACAGATTGTATATGGTCTATGGTGATGGGGCTCTTTCTTTATCCATACAGCAGTCCCACTAAATACTAAAATAAAGGAATAGAGGACACAGACAATGGGTGGAAATACCTGTATCTTCTAACAAGACTGATTTAATCTAGTTTATCTCTAACACACAGAAGAGTGATCCTCAGTATATGATCTGGAGTTAAGAATTTGCTGGAAACGTCATTTCTGAGCCCCCAGCCCACACCTACTGAGTCAAACTCTGGGGGAGGGGCCCAGCAATCCAAGCCAGTTGTCAGTGATGTCAAGACACTGGACAGAGCTTAGTCTCTAGACTGCTGGAGAATCTAGTCTAGAGTCTTCAGTCACTGGAGAAGCCCAGTAACACCCTGCCTACTTTTCAGAACGATCTAAGACTGACACCAACACGGGTCTTTGCGGTGCTGGTTTCGGTAGAGGTGGTCTCTGGGGCAAGAAAACAAAAATGAAGAGAATGGATTACTTGGCCTCGCCTTGGAGCTCACTGGCATTCTCATAGTTACTGAGCATAAAAAAGCAAAGAAACCATGAAGCCCGTAACAGTGAGTGAATGTTTTTTAAAAACGTCTTGTATCATCAAATCAACTCCCTGATCAGCTTGCTATTGAGTTTAATCTAGCCAAGCCAGTGTTATCGTAGCTGTCACAAATTTTGTTTTTTCCCTTTGCCCGGTGAAGCTGGAACCAATTGTTGTTATAGGGAGACTAAATAAAAGAGGTCCCGGATTTCCTGTTATTACAGATCGATTTTTTGAGATACTAAAATAATATCATATGGGTGTTTTGGGTGGTGTTTTTTTTCTTTTTAACATAATCAAACCCACATGAAATGGCACTGCACAGACCTTGTCACGGACTGTTTTGACAATGTTTTCAAATGAAATACTTCGAGGAAGAAAAATGACTATACAGCAATTTTTTTCTTTCTCTTAATGTTCTCGATCACGATCTTATAACACGCTGTTTAGGGGGAAAAAAAACCTACACTATGTGGAATGTCAAAATATGTAAGTCAGTCAAGATAATTTATATTGCTTGGGCAAGTTTGGCTGGATTAACTTCGTTTACTTTCAAACTTCAGCAAATACAGATAAGCAGGGTGAGCCAGAGTTCTCGAGACAGCCTTGTGGAGGGCAGGAAGCTGAAGCCCGGTACAAGGTTCGAGAGAATGAACCATTACCTCTTTGAACACTGGTGCTACATTCAGGGTGCAAAGTCCTGCGGAGTGTGAAGGCTATACCGACGTATGCCCCCGAAATGGCCAGTTTCATGTGTCAACTTAGACTATGCTAATGGGCCATTTGGTCAAACACTTCCTCTAGATGTTAATGTAAAGTTACTTTTTTAGATGTGATTAACACTGGAATCTGGAGACTTTGAATAAAGCAGATAACCCTTCGAAATGAGGGGGAGCCTCCTCTAATCATCTGAGGACATGACGACCCAAGACAAAGTTCTGAAAGAGGAGTCTGCCTCCAGACTGCAACACAGAAACTCCGCCTAAGCCTCCGGCCGTCAGACTCAAGATCGCTACCGCAACTCTTACCGCAACCTCCAGCCTGCAGGCCTGTCTTACAGATTTCAGACTTTCTGGCCCCAGGATTGCGGGAGTCCATCCCTCGAAATCAAGCTATGTCTAGATATAGATCCTACTGGTTCTGTTTATCTGGGGGCAACTCCAACACGGCCCCAAACCCTAACTTTTGACTCACCGTTTCCATAGCATTTTTACTGCTCTTCTGTTTTCATTTTAATTGGTATACTTTAGTCAGAATGGCAGAGGAAAAAAAGAAATTGAGGACGAGTGTCACCACTTTCTGGGCAGAAGATGAAATTATTGCTTACTAGGGTTACTCCAAATCGGAGTAGCCTCCATAAACATCTGAAACCCTACAGAACTTTGTCAATACTTCATTATTCCACTTACAGAACGTCATGCTAGTGTCAATGCTTGGCTTCCCCAGTCCACTGTGGGCATCCTGAGGACAGAGGACGTCTGAAATTTCGCACCATGTACAGTTGTTGAATCACCAGGTTGTACACCTGAAACTCACATCACATTGTGTGTCAACTATCCTAAAAAGTCTTCAAGCCATAGGTGTTAAATGTGTTTTCAGTCAATGAATAAGTCATTGGAATCTTCAGAGTAAATGTTATCCAAAGGCTCTTCTGCTCCTTCACACTTTCCCCATCCCCTCAGG
The DNA here is from genome assembly GCA_030068075.1 of Paguma larvata. Taxonomy (NCBI): domain Eukaryota; kingdom Metazoa; phylum Chordata; class Mammalia; order Carnivora; family Viverridae; genus Paguma; species Paguma larvata. Next base: position 90,085 of record JAINVK010001178.1, read on the forward strand.
GGGCACACACTCCATCCGTACAGCCACTGGCTTCAAAAGGCCGCACAGGTGCCAAGCAACTTCTGAATGACCTGTTTTGTCCTCCCTGGTTCACACCAGGGCCGCCCCTGTGATCTGATTCATGTCAGGTGAGACCACTTTAACACTTCCAGAACCTTAGTTGAAGCCAACTGATGATTTGAAACTGAAGCTCACGGCCATACCACCGAATATCTTCTCGATAAATCACTTACAGGAAATGACTTGGTAACGCCGTGCCTTAGAGATACAGGGTCTGTGTTGAAAACATCACTGTAGGAAGCCCACTGCCCAGGAAGCGCTTGTTAAAATTGGGTCAAAACCGCTAATAGATTTCACAAATCTCCTCGCATACGGTGTTTGAGTTCCACACATAAATTCCGTGAAAATGTTCCTTCAAAGTTCTAGGCTCTGTTCTGGAAGAAAGGTTAAATAAAAAAACCTGCTCCTTGATGTATCTTTCGGGAAATAAATGTCTAGGAATCATCTCTGTTTTACTGCACCCTGGCAAAGTGTGTAACTTTGATACGTAGGTCTTGTGGCACCTGTGTATTTGCCAAATTTGGGGCGAAACTGTCCTAACCCCCAATACCTCCACAGGCGGCCATTGCAGATATGGTTAGTTAACATGAGGCCACACTGGAGTAAGGTGAGCCCCCAACCCATCATACTAGTGTCCGTATAAAAAGATGCGCACACAGGGAGAACACGGGTGAAGATGAAGAGATGAAGGCAGAGATCGGGGTGATGCGGCAGGAGCTCAGGAACATCAAAGACCGCCACGAACCCCCAGGAGGTGTGGGAGAGGCATGGGACAAATTCTCCCTCACATCCCACAGGAAGAACCCACCTTGTGGACATCCTCGTCTCGGACTTGTTGCTTTGAGAAATGAGAAATTTCTCTTTTATGAGCCACCTTGTTGGTGGGACCTTGTCACAGCAGCTCTAGCAAACTAACCCACGCTAATCCTCAGAGCCCACGCAAAACCACGAAGGGACGACCGCACACATTACAGGGCAAGAAACAAGAGACCGACAGAGGCAGAGCGTGTGCACGCCATGCCCAGGTGACTTGTGAAGCCAGCGGCCAGTCTCTTAGCCGATTCATTCCCAACAACAAACTTTTATAAAAGTGACCTCGGAGACTGAGGACATTCAAACTCTGATTGGGGTAGTGGGAATGAATATCTGATGTGGACCGGCACAGTAAGATCCACGTGGACAAAAGACAGAATTTGAGGGCAAAGAGAATGGGGACTGAGACCAGACGCCCTTGTTCGAGCTTTGGATAGGTCATACCTGACTACGTAGTTCTGGTTTCACTGGCGTGCCTTCTGTTTGTACGACCTGATGCTCTGTCAGTCATTCGTAAAGTCCCAAGTGGCTGGAGGTAATCAGCTAGAAGATTGGACCCGATCTACTTTGGCCACCGCAGTTCTGATACCCCGCGCGAGCAATACTGGGTAAGAGCCCTCCCGTCTCACACAGGGGATTTCATCTCCCTACGCCATTTTCTGTTTATATATATTAAGGCATGAATCATATATAGTAACATTCGCTTTTTTTTTTTTTTTTCCAGAGGGTGAGAGCATGGGGAAAGGGAGAGGCCGAGAAAGAGACAGAATCTCAAGCAGGCTCCACGCCCAGTGCGGAGCCTGATCCAGGGTTCGACCCCATGCCCATGAGATCATGACCTGAACTGAAACCAAGAGTCGCTCAACCAACTGAGCCACCCAAGTGCCCCTGTTTTAAGTAGGTTTCATGCCCAGTGCGGAGCCCAACATGGGGCTTGAACTCATGACCCTGGGATTAAGACCTGAGCAGAGATCAGAAGTCAGATGCTTAACTGAGGCACCCAGGCACCCTAAAATTTGTTTTAAGGGTGTGGTGCTGCAAGATTTGATACCTGTGTAGTCAGTAACTATGGTCACGGTCATGATATAGAATAGCTCCATCCCCCAAAATCCTGTCCCCATAAACCCCTCCGGCCCTAGGCAACCAGTGATCTGTTTCCCATTCCTAGAACTCTTCTTCGGCAAGAATCTCACCTAAAAAGAAATCACACGTGAGGTCGCAGCCTTTTTGTATTTGGCCTTTTCCACTTAGCACGATGCGTTTGAACTCTGTCCACGTTCTTACAGATATGAGCCATTCCTTCCCGCCTATCGCTGAGTAGTAGTCCGTGGTAGGGACGCGCCACGGCTGTGTGCAACCCCCAGCTGACAGGCGTTTGGCTTGTTTCCAGTTTTCAGCGATTGCAAGACAAAAGCCACCATAAATATTTGCACACACATTTTTGTGTGAACCTAAGTTCTCGTCTCACTTGGGTGAATCCTCAGCAGCGGGGCTGCCGGGTCAGATGACGGATGTGTGTTTAACTTTATAAGAAAATGTCAAACTGTCCTCCAAACACGGCTGTGCCATTCAGCCAGTTGTGTTCAAAGTAGCTTTTTCCGCCACCCACGACACGGGCTCCATATTACACTCAACATTCAGGAAAAGATTAGTCAGGACATGTTTTGGTTAGTGAGCAGTTTCGTTACAAATGCCCATGTTATTTTAAGCGGGAAGATGTCTGACACTTGTCAAAAACCCCAGCACTTACGACTGAGCCCACAAACAAAGGCAGCGAGGCTGGAAGGGAACAGAGGCTTAAGTCTAAAAGCCCCTTCTTTCTTTTATTTTGCTTTTGATTCAATATGGGATTAAATAGCTTTTGCCATTCCCCCCCCCCCGCCCCCCTCCCCCGCACGCACAGTGACAAGCTGTGAGTGGAGCCGGGCGGTGGTTTCGGCCCGGCCATTCCCCGCTGGCCCACCCTCCCATCTCCAGTTCCCACCATGGCATTTCTGGGCCAACCAGATGAACGGTCACCTCAAAAGTACTGAGGACGCGGAGTGGGTCGGTTTCAAAATGTGCACAGGTCTCACCCAGAGCACGTCGTCCCCAGAGGTCTGCCTGCCATCTTGTGAAGCCGGGACGCCAACACGACTACAGACTGGGTGTGCGTACACTGGCTTTCTGACCACCCCCTAGCCCCCCTTTTCTCTCTGAACTCCACGCTGGGTGTGTGGACGTGCCTCTGTGCGCGGGACCAAGAGAAGTCCCGGCGGGGAGTCTAAGGGCCAGCCGGTGCACGAATAAAAGAAATCCAATGCCCCGGTTTCTTCTCTGAAGGGTCGTCGTGTGAACTTGTGTTTGTGAGGAAGCAGGGGTGCCTGGGAATACGTGGCCTCCCTGGATCTGGCCACGGATGGGAGAGGGATGGTGGAATTGGAGAGAGAAAGGCGGGATCACAAAGCCTAAACTACACGCTTAGGCAAATGCACACGTAGGGAGAGAGGGGCTTACAGGGTCGCCGGGGTGGGGGGGCAGCTCCAGGAGGCTGCTTTTAAGTTTCCAGGCGACAGCTCCGGCTGGCACTTGCTTTCTTAACAAAAGCCAAGTCTGGCAGTGCAGTGGAGGTTTGAAGATTAATAAAAGGACACGCCCCTGAAAGACGCAAGGGACCAGCGTAAGCTGCCCTTGCTTGACGCCACTTCTGTTCTTCCCCGAGTTCTAAAACCAAGTCATCAGCCAGTGCGCCCCAAACATCTTAGATTATATTTGATAAAAATAGGCTCGAATTCGTCCGCCATGTAGAAGCAAGTGCTAGTAAGCTTTGTGGACTTTTAACCATCAATCTGTAGGTACCTGCGAATAAATCAGTGCACAGGGAGCCTGGGTGGCTCAGTCCAGTAAGCATCCGACTCTTGGTTTTGGCTCAGGTCATGATCTGGCAGCTTTGGGGGTTCAAATCCTGCATCGGGCTCTCCCACTCTAGCTCTCTGCCCCTCCCCCACTTGCACTCTCTCGAAATAAAAATAATCAGTGCATGAGTCATATAGAATACGGCTTGTAGCCACACGCTTACATGTATCTTATTGTGAAAACACACAAGAGTTGTAGAACTGTGTCAAATTGATTTTGAACAGAGACAAAGAAAAAAAAGCAATGATTTATTTGACCAAAGTGAATTGATTACACAGGAAAAGGGCCAATCTACAGAACTGAAAGAGTTTAAATGCCTTCCCCATAAAGAACATAGAAAAAAAAATCACAAGACTAATGTGGATGTCTCATGTTGCCTCGCTGACTAAAGCCTCATCACCAGGTGCTCAGAATATTAGAGAAAAATTTCCACCCAATTTCTCTCAAAGCATAGGAATCCTCTTGCCAAAAATGAATCCCCTGGCAGGCTTTTTTCAACTTTTGAGTTAAAAACATTTTTTTAATTGTTTTTATTTATTTTTGAGAGAGAGACCGTGCATGAGCTAGGGAGGGGCAGAGAGAGTGGCAGACACAGAATCCAAAACAGGCTCCAGGCTCTGAGCTGTCAGCACAGAGCCCCACGCGGGGCTCGAACCTGTGAATTACAGGATCACAACCTGAAGTCGGATGCTTAACCGCCTGAGCCACCCAGACGCCCCTGAATCTTTTCTGACAACTGGTATAGTTGTGTTTTTGGCAAACGTGCTCGCTACTGGCTTCTTGAGCTGCTAAAGTTAGTTGGAAAAGCCAAAGGAAAGATAGCAGGAAGAAGAAACCAGCAACAGCTGCCAGTGCCGTAGAGGCACAAATAGGACAGAGACTGTACACCTGAGTCACACATCCTAACGGCAGTGTCCTCAACCCCGGCTACACACTGGAGTCCCATGGTGTCTTTAAAAAAAAAAAAAAAAAAAAAAGGCGGATTTCCCGGTTCCACTCTGCGACGCTAGTTTAAATGCTCCGGGGAGGGGCGCTGGGTGGCTCAGTCGCTTAAGCACCCGACGGCTTCAGCTCGGGTCATGATCTCGTGGTTTGTGAGTTCAAGCCCTCGTTGGGCTCTGGGCTGACAGCTCCGAGCCTGGAGCCTGCTTTGGATTCTGTGTCTCCCTCCCTGTCTCTGCCCCTCCCCTACTCATGCTCTGTCTCTCAAAAATAAACGTTTAAAAAAAGAAAAAATAAAGTGAACGCTCTGGGGAGCCTCTGGGCCCTAACGTCTCAAAAGGCTCTCACTGCTCAGCAGAGGTTGAAAACTATCACCGTGGTTCCAACAGAGCAGTTGTGATGGACTCTGTCCCCATTGTGACGCAGCAGCTCTGCCTCTGAAAACCATCCCAGAGGCCCCTCACTACTCCCCACGTGGCATGTGGTGGTGCCTGCCTGCCTGGAACATGCCGGCAGAAGGAAACGTTTGGGCTCCGGGCAGGGAGATCCGCTCCGGGACTGTCCCCAAGCAACAGCACTGGATTCCCTGTTCACGGATTTCCAGCGATTTCACCAGCGCACGCGGACCTGACTTTGCCGTGACGGCAGCACATGCCTGGGGTACGCCGGGCTACCAGCGTCCAGCCTTCGTGGCATTTGCTAGAACGACTGGTATGCTCAACACACCAGACCAAGAGGCCTCCGGGATCTGGAAACGGGGATATCACTGTAAGAAAATCTTCCTGAAGCTCCTGTCTTTTCTATAATTCGAGGAGAGCAAGTCCCCTCTGATTTAAGTGAAATTTATTTTCCAGGGAAAACAAAGAAAACCCTATCGAGAGCCTGAGGGGGTGAAGCCAGTGGTCAGTCTACTACAGGAAGTCATAGGGTTAAGACAAACCGGGGGACAATTTAGTCCAACATTTTCATGCATGAGATTAAGGCCACGGAGTCCTAAACGGAGCGACTCACCCAAGGTAGGAGCTGGGGACTGGGCCAGGACAGAAGTCAACAGTCCCTGCTCTTCCCACTGGATGGTTTACTTGTTCCAACTTCCAGTCCCCACGGCTATGCAGGACTCAGGGACCCGAGAACACAGGGTATTCACTACGTGCTGGCCAGGCTCGGCGCCCGTGACCTTCATCCACCTTTTCGTGTCGGTTTGAAGCTGCCTTAGGGTAGATGAGAAAAGGCACCAGAGCTCTGCACGATCTCCTTGGGTTTTATCCATCCCCTTTCACTTGAGCAATGGTTGCCAGCACATTTGAAACCGACGGGACGGCTTCTCGGACTGTGCGTTGTAACGCTGAGAAGCAGCCAAGCTGAATGTACGTTGACGGGAGAAATATAAACTTACCAGGCAGGCTTTCTAAGTTCCTGCAGAAAATGTCTAAGGCACTCCTAACTCCTGTCTCTTCAACTTTCTCGAAAGTAGTAACAGACGTCGGATACGAGGACTGAGAGTCACACACGCCAGCTCGGGAGTTCCCAGATCCGCCGGGTGACGAAGCACACTCTTGGCTTCCTAGACACAGAAGTGGGCCGTGGCCACCACCGCTTTGGGGAACCTCAGGGAAAGAGGAACGGAAGGGGGTTTTCTCGGTCCCTCCAAATCCACCAACCACTAGGGCATTCTCAGGGCCGGCCCTACTGGCCTCTGGGGCCGGAGACTTCTTTGCTGGGGGGCAGGCGAGCCGGCTTGTGCTTTGTAGGACGTTGAGATGTTGGCAGCGCCCAGCCTCCGCCCTGGCAACCAGAAAGGTCTCGGGATACTGCTCGCAGTCCCCAAGACACAGCGGGGAACCTCCGCACTCAAGCGTCTTCCTCGGCCCCAGCTGCAGCTCCGTCAAGGTTTTGAGTTTTCCATCCTCATCTTGTTGCTAACGTTAACCCTCGCTCGTCGCATGCGCTAACCATGAAAGGCTAGGGTGAGGAAGATCCGGGGGTGCCATCTGACCCTAGCGCCCTTTGAGGTTTAGGGGTCCCCTTCCCTCCCGCAAAACTGCTGTACCACTTAACTCGCCTGCCTCTGTTTCTCGTGCTAGGATTCCTCCCTTGTTTCCACCAGGAGAAATACTACTGGTTTATTAAGGCCCAAGTTGGTGGCTTCCTGTCACTTGCAAAGGATCAAAATAACACCCACGTCCTGCCCTCAGCCTGTCTCACGAAGACGCGCCACGGGCCACGCCTCTCCCGGCGGTCTGAGCGTGAGCCACACTGGCCTTTCAGCTTCTCCAGCACCCCACATACCTGCCTGCCACGTGCAGTTTCAACATGCATGGAGTACCCCCTACTGAGCCTCCAGAGCTCCTAAAATGTCCCCTCCTCCAGGAAGCCTTCTCTGATGCTCACTCCACTCTTGAGGTACCCAGGTCTCGCTCATTGACACATTCATCCCCACGGAATCACCTTCCTACCACTTCCCACGATGGTAACTTCACGTTTCCTCTGTGATTATTTGGTCGCCACTGGCCCCTCCCCGTCACACTCTCAAAAACAAGGAGCCGCGACAACCATGTTGAGAACGAGGATAGTGCTGGGTTTTGCTACTACTGAGCCCCCAACGCCAAGGTCAGAGCCTGACACATCGGAGCAGCTCAGGAAGGGACTGGTGGGGGAGGGAGCTCTGCATCACTCCATGAAGATTTGCAGAGTGCCGCTCTCAGATCCCCAAATTCCCGTCTCTCCGATCAGAGGTAGAAAAGTGGCAAAATGTCTTACATTCCTAAATATCAGCAAAACAGCTTTTTTAAAGCTGTCACAAGCCCACGTGGAGGTAAAACTATCGACACTAAAGATGCTTGGCACCTTAATCTCCTTGGCACCCAAGACCCCCAACTCCTCATCGCGGGTGACCTGCTCATACCTTTTTGTTCAGTTTGTACGGCACTGATTTTTTAAACAATTGAGGCAATTGGGGCATCTGGGTGAGTCAAGTTAAGCATCTAACTTCAGCTCAGGTCACGATCTCCTGGTCTGTGAGTTCGAGCCCCGCGTCGGGCTCTGTGCCGACAGCTTGGAGCCTGGTGCCTGCTGCAGATGGCTTCTCCCCCTCTCTCTCAAATATAAAACATTTAAAAAATTTGAAACAAAAGTTTAGGCAAGAGGAGCCACTTAGTGAGAGCGCAGACTAATTCCATCTAGGGCATTCTCAGTGCTGGCCCTACTGGCCTGAAGTACTGCACACCTGTACTTCGCCCACTACTTCTAAGCCCACGGCCATGTTTTTACATATATAAATTTTTTATTTGAAAAATTTTAATAAATTTTAAGCGTGTGAAATAGAATTTTAGATCGAAGTAGTAAACTTCAGATTTTAAAAACATTTGCTACAAAATTATCAAAATGGAAGCAATCAAATGTCTCTCGATACTGACCTTTTAGTAATAAACTGACTTAAAATTTCATATGCTGTTTAGGATCTAGAAGTGGCACACAAATACCAATTTCATGGCCAAGGAAGTGCTCAGCCTAACTGTAGAGTGATATTCTACTTCAATCCTAAGAGGTTTCTTCATCAGTTTTGAGTCCAGTAAAGAATGAGGAAGTTTAAAAGGAAAAGTCACACAATAATCCCTGGTAAGAGGGAGCAAGTATCCGGACTATTTTTTTCCTTCCATGTCGAACACGCGGGGAGGCTAGATGGCACGTAAATATTTGGGAGGGAGGGAAATGCAATCTACGCAGGCACACTTGAGAACAGTAAGGAACACCTCCATGTCTGGGAAGAGAGAAAAAGCAGGGGTGAGTGGCCGAAACCCTCTGGTCTCTGGGCGCGCTCCCCACATTTAAGAAACGTAGTCAAACAGCCCGTACAAACACGCTTTGCGACAACTAGAACCAAGTTCCCTGGAAAAGTAACGAGCTACGGTTAGGCTGACGCTACGCCTAACATGCTTCCCTAGCAACTCCTAGACAGAGTCAGCAGTGTAGTGTTCTTCCCTGGGCGAGGGGGAAAGAGCACTGGCCATGTCAGAGAGCGCCTGCCAGAGCCCCGAGTGAGCCCAGCGTCCGGAATGGATCTCTTTCAATGACAAGCCCTATTGCGCTGCTTCGCAATCTTACTGGACCAGGCTGAGACAGGCACGTAGGGTGGTTCCGCGTCACGACCACAAAACTTTGCGGGAAGCTCAGTGAGAAACAGGTGGCAGACCCACAACCGGGCGAATTCAGCTGGAAAAAACCAGACGAAAAAGAAAAGAGTGAAGCAGCCTAAAACTGACTTCAAAGTTTTTCTTTAAAGGGAGAAGGAATAGAAAGTTTCTGAGAAGTCTAGAGATTAGGGGAAAAAGTAGGTATGAGACAGAGCCAAGTACGAAGCATAAACATTAAAGTCTTTAAAAAAAAAACAACTGGTGAACTTGAACAAAGAATTGAAGACGGCTTCACTGGCAGATTCTACCAAATACGGACTGAATAATTCCGATTTTATAAACCTTTACAGAGACACTTCCTAATTCACTTTATAAACCTTAACGAAGCCCAGTAAAAATGTATGAGGAAGGATGCTAATCTCAGTCATGAACAACGTGAAAGCCCTAAACAAAATATTAGTATTCCAAATCCAGCAATGACTGAAAAATAATGCACTATGACCACTAAAGACTTATCCCAGGAATACAAGTTTATCCTAACACTGGAAAAAATGAACACAGCTTGCCGCGTAACGATGACAAATCATACGATCACCACGATGGATGCCAACAAAGCATTTGCTGGGATTAAACACTCACGTATGATAAAACCTTTTGGCACACTGAGAATTGAAAAGAATTGCTTTTACTAATCTGATTTAGTCAGGACAAGATAGGCTGTAGGAACAAGCCCGAAGTTTTCAATAGTATAACACATACAAGTATATTTCTTGTTCACATAAGAAATACAGACTAGAGGGGGTGCCTGGGGGTGGGGGGGCTCAGTCGATTGAGCATCTGACTCTTGATTTGGCTCAGGTCATGATCTCACGGTTCATGAATTTGAGCCCCGTGTTGGGCTCCACACTGAGTTCAGAGCCTGCTTGGGATTCTCTCTCCCTCCATCTCTGCCCTCCCCTGCTCATGCTCTAAATTTCTCTCTCAAAACAAATAAAGATTAAAAAACAACAAAAATGAAATTCAGTCAACAGGCAGCATCTCATGGTAGTTCTCTTCCAGGTGACTTCTCCAGGTGGTCTGTCTTACAGCTCTTATCACCGCTTCTATTAGCATTTTCCTGAAAGTCTGAACTACTGAGTCGGTCAAGAGAAATAAATAAAAGACGTGAGGATTCAAAAAGAAATAAAACTTGTACTTATCATTGGTAAAATTATACAACAAAATCCAAAAGAACCTTCAGATAAATTTCTAGCATAGGAATTTATTAAATTTGCTAGATAGAATTTTATAAGTGAAATCAATTTTATTTTATAAAGAGATAAAATATTTAAAGATACGATTTTAAAGCATTAAAATGTCAAGTCGCCAGCAATAAATTGAAGATATTGAAAATATTTAAAGATACCGTTTTATCACATTGAATTCCAAAAATACAAAAACTTTGAGATACATTTTAAAAGGCCAAAGGAACTAGACTCATAATAATGAACTGGAAGACTTATAAAGACATCAGGTCTCAAATTCATCTATACACTTAGTGAAATCCTAATAGACTTTTTTCTGGTAGAATTGGATACTGGTTCTAAAATGTACCTAGAATACCAAAGGGCCAAGAACCGCCGCGGTTAACTTTTGGGGTATGATATTCATAGTAAATTCTGTAATTCACATCAATCTACGTGGACAGCCAGATCCTTTTCTACATAGGCAGAGCTCATATAACTACCACTTACATTAAGAAGTCAACATTTCCAGCACCATTCGGTAAGGTTCCCTCATGCCCTGTCCAGGGTATAGTCCCCCCCCCATTAAGAGGCAACCGCTATTCTGACTCTTAACACTAATTGGTAGCTTTGTCTAATCTCGCTCATGTCATTGGAATCAACCAGAACGTTTCCTTTTTAACCGGTTGAAAGCCTGTGAAGAACACCAGGCAGTCATTCTACAAGAGCGAGAAGCACTCCTCTGCTCAGCACCTGCAGAGCGTGGCTGTGTCTCACAATGGGTAGCACCTGGCCCCACAGGACTGGCTTTCTCGCCATCGAGTTCCCGAGGGGCTAAGCCATGAGCAGCGCCTGGCATTCCTCAGTTTCCTGCAGCATTCCTTCCAGCAGCCGCTCAGAGGCGGCCACCTGCAGGGCACCTCACGAAATACCTCCCCGACACCTCCTCAGGAGACTTTTAACAGAGAGCTGCTGGCAAGGAACCTCTCCAAGAATGGCTTCCCCACAGCCTCCTTGGGCAGTTTTGTAGTGATTTTCAAGGTGGAGCACACATCCCGATAGAGGACTTCCCCACCATCCCGGAGGGAGTATTTCCAGCAAGTTCTATCTGCACAGCATCTTAGCAACTTCTGCCACCACACCCAGCAATGAGTGCCCTTTTCAGCAGGGGCTGGGTCTCACCACAGAGGAGCCCTGGAGATTGGGGGTGGGGTGGGGGGGACTCTCTTCTATGGGTTTTACAGCCTCAGAGGTAAGTAGTTATTCCCGGTATTTTCAGTTCACAGACCTAGAAGTGTTTAATTTCCTAGAAAAGTTGGGTATCTGGGTGAGTCAGTCAGTTAACCAACTCTTGGCTTCAGCTCAGGCAATGATCTCACAGTTCATGAGTTCGAGCCCCACACTGGGCTCTGTGTTGAGGGTGCAGAGGCGGCTTGGGATTGTCTCCCCGCTCTCTCTGCCCCTACCCCACCTTCTCTCTCTCTCTCAAAAAAACTTAGGGGCGCCTGGGGGGCTCAGTCGGTTAAGCGTCCGACTTCAGCTCAGGTCATGATCTCATAGTTTGCGGGTTTGAGCCCCATGTCGGGCTCTGTGCTGACAGCTCAGAGCCTGGAGCCTGCTTCAGATTCTGTGTCTCCCTCTCTCTCTCTCTCTCTGCCCCTCCCCCACTTGTACTCAGTCTCTGAAAAATTAAAAAAAATTAAGAAAAATTAAAAAAAAAAACTTAAAATTTCCTAGAAAAGCACAGTTCATCAATATGGATCACATTACTGATAGAAAATTTCAATGGACCAATTTCCTGTAAGAAATGGAGAAAGTTACCCCTCCCAAAATGGTTTTACTGAGGTTTTTTTGCTAAGACATTAAGGACCAGATGGGTCTGAGGTTTGATAAATAGCCCACCATTGATAGCACCAAAATAAAGTGTTACAACCAACTGTACATAACAAAATGGATATAAAATCCCAAAAGGCAATAGCGAATAGAATCTAATATCTCATTAAAAAAACAACGGACCATGGCCAACTATTTTTAGGAAATCCCACTGGGATGTACCTGAGCCAACTGTGTTAGGCTTGATAGTAGAAAATGCATCAATAGACAGATCTTATTAGCAGGTCTAAGAGTATGACCATAAAATTACTTGAATAGCACTAAAAAAAGTGACAAAATGCTATGTCCATTTCTGATTTAATCACACACACACACGCTAAAGAAAATGGGAATTTGTGGATATTTAACCTTAGTCCTAAAGTCAGCACCGCTATCTGCGCTACTATTTAACATCAGCATTATTCTATTTAGTCGATGCAATTTAGACAAATCAATTAGAGGCAAAAAAAAAAAATTGGAGAGTTAAGTACAGCTATCCCTAGATGCAATCGACAGGATAGCGTACCTAGAAAACGGATTTAAAACATCTCCACAGTAAAAGAATTTAGTCAGGTGGTATATGACATAACAACATAGAAGATAAGATGCTTGGGAATCCGCCGAACGAGATATTTGCAAGGCCTAAAGAATATTCTTAAACGCTCTTGGAAGACAAAGAAGTCCATTAGAATGAAAGACACCCCTTGTCCCTGGATGGGATGACTCAACATCATAAAGATGTCAGGTCTCCTCAAGTTAATTTATAAATTCTAATAAAATTACCAACTTCAATAAAAATAGCAACAAAACTTTTGGCTTTTTATGGAGCTAGACAAGAGGATACGGAAGGTCATATGGAAAGGCCAAGTGCAAATAGTTAAGAAAACACTAAAAAAGAAATGCTGGAACCAGGGAAGGGGGGGAATTGCCCCGTCAGACAGTAACCATACGACAAAGCCTTTCGGAATTAAAGAAATGGCACATGGTGAGGACGGACCAACCCATGGAAGAGAATGGAAAAATTCAGAAACCAGCCCAAGCACTTCAGAAATTTCGCATATAAAATGAGGCAGCTCGAGTCACGGGAATAAAGATGGACTTTGTAATTAATTGCGCGAGGACACCTGGACGGCCGTCTGCAAAGAGAATCAGATCCAGGCCTCGATCCGCACACGAGAATCGACTTCGAATGAATCTGGATGTAAATGCAAAAATGGAAACAAAAGCGCTAGAAGAAAAGATAGCGGGGAACCCTCTATAAACTGAGAGCAAAAAAGCAGCTAAATATAAGCAAATTCCACATGCGAGTTTTTAAAAAATTGATAAATTTGACTACATACTTAAAAACCTTTGCATCGTGAAAAATACCATAAGTCCAACGACAAACCGGCAAAAAATGCTTGTAGTACATGCCACGACTAAAAAGCTATTTATGATTCACTACACGTTTTTATATACTAAATGCAATTATACACTAAATCTATTTTGCAAGTATATAAAAATAGGGTGGGCCAAAAGTCCAATGGAAAAGTGGACTAAATTCATGGACAGGTAAGATCTAACAACGCCCCTTAAATGCATGAAAAGATGTCTAGGTTTACCCATAAGAAAAGCGATTTAAAATACAAGAAGATATCATCTTTGTATCCATCAGACCAGGAACAATTAAGGAGCTTGAACACACTGTTGTCCAGGCTTGGGGAAACAGGGATGCTCAGAAACTGCTGGTGGGCAAACTGGACCACCCCTTATGATAGGGGAATCAGGAAACACCTAGAACAGCCGACAGGCAAAAACCTATGAATGCATTTATTGCTTGATTTTAGCAATCTCACTTGTAGGAATTTGTGCCTCTAAGTGAAAACACATGTGCACAATACACGTGCAACTACAAAATAACGAGACAAGGACCCACAGAGGAGAGACGAGTGGAATCAACTATGGTACATCCACACAACGGGATATTCTGCAGTTGAAGAAAAATAAAATGAAGATCCCTATAAACGGACAAGGAGGGAGAGCTCCACAAAGTAACGCCAAGTGAAGAAAGTAAAATGCATCCGAATGCATACGGTACGCCAACTTTAGTACCATAAAGGGATGCCACTAAGTATTTATATATATGCATCTATTTTTACTAAGAGAAATAGAAGGATAAACTTAGAATGGGATCGGTGGGCGAAAATGGAGTACACTGATTAATGCACGAAATGGTACTTCCGGTATTTGCTCTTGCGCACACTTATATCCTGGAATCACGTTCCTGTCTCACATCCTCAAAACCTGCCCCGGTAAGGAGGAGCGCGCGGTCAGCGAGAGCCAGACCGTGGGAAACTCTACAGACCAGAGGGCCCAGGATCTCCAACAAACAACTGCCAGGACGAGAAAGAAGGACGGACATCTGTAGATTTAGAACGATTTTAAAAGATAGTTTGAATTAAAAGCAGGCAAACCCTGGGCTTGAGGGATGCCCGCGGGGGAGACAGAACTGCAGAGAAATGCAAGGAGAGTGGTTAATTTCAGAAGGAGAGAGGCTCGTGCTTTAGGACTCGGCACACAGAGAGACTTCCAGCCAGCTATTTCTTGACCTGGCATGGCTACAAAGGTGCTCGCCTTGTAGCAAGCTGCACAGTTGTTTTCAGGGGTATTCTGTTTCTGGCGTGCATTTTAGAACACACAGCTTTTTGAGAAAAGCCTAAAGCCTGGCCGTTTCTCGATGGTCCGCGTGACGCAGATCTGTGGGCATCCCTGCATCCTCAGCGTTTTTCTAACCGAGTCCGTGCCATTCTGCCACACATTCGTTCCATCAGATGCTGCGTGGTCAGAGCACGCGTTCTCGTCTTTCAGATTAGCTGAAGGAAAACAGAAGAGAGGAAGGATCGCCAACAGTAACTTTTGCAACGCATTCCAGTACCAACTGTAAAGGCTGAAGCGTGTGTGTTCGATCAGCTGTTTCGGATTATCTACACCGCTATCCGCCCTCGAAGGCACCGACAATGAAAACAAGAAGAAAATTTAACTCATTTTCTTAAGAAAAATCTAAGGAAAAGTCAAAGAGGCCTAGGGTTCTTAGATAAGAGAAGGCCTGAAATTCTGTGAACTCGCCAGACACGTTTATAAGCTTTCTAATCCTGGCTGCAGGCGGTGTTGGCAGAGAATTCCCAAGATTCTTGATTTACACCGACATCCGAACATTGTGCGGATCACGTGGCAGTTCTTTTTTTTATTTTTATTTTTTGAGGACCTTCCCTACCAAATTGGATTCCCAATTTGCAATCCCGGGGGTGCAGTAGGACCCCCTCTTCTCCACACCCACCCATCTCTGGTCTGTCTGAGGACGGCCATTCTAACTGACAGGAGGTGGTACCTCCTTGTGATCTTAATTTGTACTTCCCTAATGACTAGGGACGGTAAGCGTCTTTTCAGGCACCGGTATCATCCAGCAATTCCACTTTGGGGAATGTATCCAAAGGGACAATAACTCTAACGTGAAAAGGTATGTGCACCCCTCCATTCATTACACGTCATTTACAACGGCCAAGACCAAAGTGTCCAATGATGGATAAAGAAGTTGTAATAGAAGTTGTAACACACACACACACACACACACGCACGGGGAGGACAATTAGCCATAAAAAATGAGGAAATCCTATTTGTGACAACACGGATGGACCCTAAAGGCACTAAGTGAAATAAGTCACAGAAAAACAAAGACAAATACTAGATGGTCTCACATATATGTGAAATCTTAATAAAAAAAAAAAACTCACAGAAAAAGCAGACATGGTTACCAGAGGCAGAGGGGCAATTGGAGGAAGGTGGCCAATACGCAAAAATTTCCAGTTATAATATATAAAATAAACTTCCACTTATAAGACAGTTATACAATGTACAGCAGGACACCCACAGCTAACGCTGCCGTGTGATACACGGGAAAGTTGCCAAAGAGTAAATCTGGAGTTATGAGAAAAAGTTGTACTGAATCTATAGGAGATAATGGATGTTAGCTGAACCTTTGGAAAGAATTATTTCACAGGGTATGAACACCAAGCCATCATGCTGTATGTCTTAAACTTACACAGGGATGTATTCAATTATTTCTCAGAACCAGAAAACACTGGAAGAGCTGGTGTTAAGCAAGCACAGAGTTTCAGTTGGGGGACGATGAAGTGTAGAGATGACAGTAACAGTGGTCACATGACAATGTGAATGTACTTAATGTCCTTGAACCTTCCACTTAAAAATGGTGAAGATACGGGGATTTTAGGTTATGTGTATTTCACTTTTTTTTTTTTTTTTTAAGAAGCAAAAGACATGCAAGGCTACTCTGGAGCAAAACACAAGTCTGCTGTAAAAGTTAACTTGTTCTGTTTAGAAAGTCTGAATTTTCTCGAAAGGGAACAGACCTTCAAGTAGTTAGCCTAACAGCAAATTCACTCCTGCTTTGCCGCTGGTGGTAACTTTTAAGCTGAGCCCCCCGCCCGTGTGGGCCTGGGAGGCTGCCTGCTACGTACCCAGAAAGCGATTAAGGACATCAGCTCTCAAGCGCGGCCCCCCAGGAAGCTTAAGGAAGCTGAAGTTCCCAGGGTCCCCCCTCCCCGAGGCACTGCCAACACCTAATATTTCATAGCAAACTTTGCATTTTTTTTTCTTAAAAGTCCACTCCTTTCCCCAATCTCCTACTTCCCCATCACAGGCTCTCCCCTGTGCACCCCAGCATCAGAAAGAGTTTTATCCCAACCCTGCCCTTTACCAGCTGCAAAATAACTGTCAACTTACCTAACTTTTCTCCAGTCATATTTATAAACTTTTTCAAGATCAGTCTTAGGCTCACAGCAAAGTTGAGAGGGAGGTACAGAGATTTCCCAAATCCCTCCTGCCCTGAAACACATGTTGCCTCCCCCTATTCTCAATGCCCCCCAACAGAGTGGCACAGGCGCTGTCGGTGAACCTACGAGGACACATCATAATCCTTCAATGTCCACAGTGGCCAGTTCACTCTTGCGCATAGTGGACAAGTGTATGACACGTGTCTCCACGACTGTAGCATCACAGAGTGGTTCCACTGCCCGCAAAATCTTCCTGTTCTGCCCCTTCATCCCACCCCTCCGCTCCAACCCTTGGTGGGCACCGATGTTTTTATTGTCTCCAT
Source organism: Paguma larvata (assembly GCA_030068075.1). Lineage (NCBI taxonomy): Eukaryota > Metazoa > Chordata > Mammalia > Carnivora > Viverridae > Paguma > Paguma larvata. The sequence goes on from JAINVK010001178.1 coordinate 107,175, forward strand.
AGTTTCAGCCTTTTCCCAAATGTCAGAGTTGAAATCGTACATGATGTGGCCTTTTCAGACGGGCTTCTTTCACTTAGTAATACGCATGTCAGGCTCCCCGAGGTTCTTCCATGGCTCGCTGGCTCATTTCTTTTTAGCACTGGATCATATTCTATTGTCCGGGTGTACCCCAGTTTATTCACCCCATTCACCTACTGACGGACATCTCGGGTGCTTCCCAATCTCGGCAATTACGAATGAAGCTTCTATAAACACCAGTAAGGTTTTTGTCTTCAAGTCCTCTGGGTAAATGCCAAGGAACATGACTGCTGAATCTCACAGCAAGAGTGTGTTTAGTTTTCTAAGAAACCACCAAACTGTCCTCCAAGGCGGCTGTGCTATTTTGCATTCCACCAGCAACAAATGAGAGTTTCTTACTTCCCATCAGTGCCAGCATTTGGTGTGGTCCCTGTTAGGGGTTGGGGGCCATTCTAATAGGTGGGTGTTAGTACCTCGAGGTTCTTTTAATACTTTTCTTTCTTCTCCTCAGTTACCTTATCTGAGTAACGAAAACAATTCTAGAGCTAACCCTGTCACGTCATTATGAGGATTAACTAGAACAACGCAAGAAAAATCGCCCAGCACTCAACTTGATCGTTGTAATTTCTCAGATGTTTTATATTTTTATCATCGCCTGAGCTCATCCAGAAACCAGGGTTAAGTTCTCTTGACCAAAATATTGCCTAAGTTCCTACCACTGTGACTGCTCTTGGCGCTCAAATTTTATAGCATTAAAAACTGGTCTGAAAAGTAAATAAGTGTATAAACATAGTGTAAGACAATGCCAAAGAAACTGTTTCCCAACTGAATACAGCAGTTCTTTGGCAGAGAGACCAAAGGGACTGGAAAAGACAGACTATTACATGTTGATACCAGGATGAAGGAAATTAGGTGTAACTTACCAGCGGGGTCCCACAGTGGCAGCCCTCCCCGTGGCCTACCCAAGAGGCTTTGCCACCTCTAAGAAATGCCTGAAGAGTGAAATTTAGGTGTTACAGATTTCCTGGAAATGTTATCCGTTAAAACCTACATAATTTAAACATGTCTACATGGAACTGGTAGGGCCTATTCTATGAGGCTTTTAATTCTCTAACAAATTCCCAGGTGATTTTTTTTTTTTTACATAAATGGTAAAAGAAGAGGGGGTAAATGAAAGTTCTGAATGGCTGTTTACTTCCCTTACAGAAACGGAGGGTTAGGGGACAAGGTCTCATTCTCAAAAGCATAGCTTCCAACAGTTCAGTGGTTTACAGTAAAGAAGGGGGCGGGGGAGGGAAAGCAGCTTGGGCAGAAGGTCCAAACGTCAGGGTCCATGATCCTGACTCCAGGCCAGCTGAGAACAGATCACAAGGACAGACTTTTGAAAACAGTTTCTCCAAGTAATTGCTTTCCTGGTTGAACGCTAAAAATCAGGCGTGCACGGAAATTTTTATGGGAGTTGACCCTTTCTGAAAGGTTTCATTTTCAGGATCTGGATTACCTTCAAGAGTCTTAGATGACTAATATTTCAGGATCATGCTAGATCTAAGTTGACAGGAATTCATTCTTGGCTGTAATATAGGACAAAGAGGAAGAAAGGCCTCCAATAAGGAATGACTTCAGTTATACAACAGAAGCTAAACTCTGGTGTTCGGCGGCCCCTCCTGAGCCCAGATTCTCACAGTTGACAGGTGAGGAGGGAGCTCTCACCACAGCTCTTATTTGATACTGCCGAGACGGCAATGGTTCACAAGATTCTTGTCTGTTCTGTTGTGTGTTTGAAGGTTTGAGTGGGATCCAACCATCAATAAAAGCAAGGCTGTTCATTTGGTTAAAACAAGACACCTCTGGAAAGGAAGTGATGGAGGCCGCCTAGTCTCGGATGGGTAATAAAACCTCTTCCATAATGAAAAGACACACATCCTTTAAAAATTTTTTTTAATATTTTATTTATTTTTGTGTGAGAGAGAGAAAGCGCACAAATGGGAGAGGGGCAGAGAGAGAGAGGGAGACGCAGAATCCGAAGCCAGCTCCAGGCTCTGAGCTGTCAGCACAGAGCCCGATGAGGGGCTCGAACTCACAAACTGCGAGATCATAACCCGAGCTGAAGTCAGATGCTCAACTGACTGAGCCACCTAGGTGCCCCAGACACACATCCTTTTAAAGCTTGGAAACATAAGCTAGTCCGTCACAAAGACAGCCACAGAGGAACGTGTGGATGCCCCAATGCAAACAGGTCAACACGGCAAGAAACAAAAATTCTGAAGGTCTGTTAATCAGATCATCTTCGAAGAGGAATAACAGCACATTTTACCCTATTATTAAGGGCTTTAAAGTTCATTTAATGTTTTTAGTTGACCGAGGCACTAGAAATAAAGTAATATTACAGCCAGTGGTGATGAGTTTGGGCTCTGGAGTTAGACTGGTGGGTTATAACCTACCTCTTACTAGCCGTGTAAACTTACGCAAGTAAAATCCCTCCATGCCATTTCCTCAGCTGTAAAAGAATAATCACAGTACCTATCTCATGAGGTTGTTGTGAAGATTTAAGGAGATAAACCATATAATATGGTGGGGCACATAATAAGTGTTCCTCTAATACTAATTATCATTCGATGTAATGTGGAGTCAGAAAAGGAACCGATGGGGAAGAATGAGGCTTAAGGAGGACAGAGGCATTTTCTGGAGCATTCGCCATGTGTATAGTACACTATGGAATCCTTACAAGCAAACCCATGAGGCCCTATTACTCTCCATTTATAGACAGGAGAACTGAGCCTCAGAGACACGGCATGGTTTCCCAGCGTCATACAACCAGTAAATAGAGGAGCGGGCATATGAACCCAAGTCTGACTTCAAAGTCCCTAATATTCCCATTAACACTGTCTTTCACTAGGAAATGTCCGAAGGACACAAGTGTATAAACTGAGGAAGGACTTTAAGAGCCTTGCTAATCCGTCTCCGTCTCTGCATAAATCTCATTCCAGCACCTTACCAATAAACTATCTACCCTTTTCTTCAAGATTGTTGGGAAGGAACATATTCTGGAGCCTCTCGAGGAACACAACTTGGAACCTCAGGGTCTGACTTTTAAGGGAATGGAAAAACAAGAGAAAGAGAAGAAAAAGGCAGGATGGGAATAGAGGTTAGGGACCCCGGGGGACACTGTGTGCTGCTCACCCAGTACCCACACCCCTGTCTCCCAGTAAAGGCGCTATCAAGTAGGGGTCAGCGGAAGAGAAGCAGAAACCATGCTAGTTGGTTTCAGCAGAAAGGGATTCATTACCAGATGTTAAGTGATTTACAAAGCCTGGAGGAGGCCGCTCTAGGTCAAGCAGGTTAAAAAAAAAAAAAAAAAAGTCCCCACAGAATGACACTGCATGCACCATGATACAGAAAGTCATCCGCCAGCAGGGGGCACCGCCATATCATGGAGGTGCTGAATCACACGGACAGGGTCCGCGCCCGCCAAACGTGCTTATTTACCTGCTAACCCAGCTCTGAATCCAGGTGTCACATGAGCCCCAGCGACTGGCCAGGTCTACATCCTAGCCACAAGGAAGGAGCGAATTCAACTTCCAGATCTCTACCCTCTGAAGCAAACCCATGTGAAGGTACAGCAGGTGGTGGAGGGCTGCTGAGGTAACCTATTCACTGAACCACCTCCGTGCCCCAGTACGCTTTGGACGATAGCTCTTCCTACTGTTTACCCGCGTGGCTGAGGTAGGGACAACCCCACACCCGGCCAAGGGTAGCGTGTGAACCAGATCTGGCCTCAGTGATGGGTTCTCTGCTGGGCACACGACCCAAGCCAGGAAGGAGGCTCTATCCCCTGGTCTTTCTGAATCCACTGAGAAAGACTACCTCCTTCTGATAGACCTAGAGCTACAAGGACATGAGCCTGGCATTTCTGGAGACTGTTGCACCAGCACACGGCAAAGCATGCCTGAGAAAGAAGCCAATGCAGAGGTGAGCAGAAATTAAAGACGGAGGAATGGCAAACCCTAGCGTCATTGACTGGGGCCCTGAGTCCAGCTGTAGTTGACGTCAGACCCACTTTTCATGTTTTATTACTACTTCTTGTTCACCCATCTACTCCTATTTTCACTTTTTTAAAGTTCTATTACTACCCCCTGCAACGACAGTCTGGAGTCATACAGAGGATTGAAGCAAGAAGGGAAGAGGAGGGCTGGGTGGGTGAAGGAGGATTTATAAGGTATGTTATGAAGATTTCCAAATTCTACTACACGCCAGGCACCACGCTGGAGGCTATTAATTCCATTAGCTCATTTAGAACCAATTTAAGAGCTGACGTAGGTGACAAGTACTTAATTGAGAAAACATGCAGTTTGGGACCCAGCAGGCATCAAAAACTAATATAATTACCATACCTGGACAGAAGAGGAGCAGTGCCGAATGAAATAAAGACTAAAATTGAACTAACCAGGCAGTTCGTTTCCTTAATTCCTGTCATGGCGAGTGTAATAAACGGAGTTAGCTAAATACGGTTTCTTCACAGAGTCACACGTTGCACTACTGAAGTACCGTTAACTCGGTGACAGCATGTCTTATGGCCTGGTGGCTACGAGCACAAATGTGGAGTCAGATCTGGGTTCAAACGTCAGTGCTACCTCTAAGATCCGAGCAGGTTACATTCTGTGCCTTAACTTCTTTATTTCTTCCACTGGGATATTAATTCCTGCCTGGAGAATTACTGTAAGCAATCTACCCTGTCTGGGGTCTACGGATAGATTCAGAGACCTGAGAGGCTCCAAGCGGAAGAAGGCATTTCTAGAAAATGGAACCCGTAGGCAATGGCAATTAAATTCTTATTCGAGTCACGTCCCTGCATTTTATGAAATGGAAATATCACATGACCTTGCACACTTGCTGTTGGTTTAAAGAGAGACACCAGTGTCACTCCTGGTTCGTTCCTATCCCATCCATCATTTGGGAGCAAACTTTCATCGTTGAAAGTCAAAAATTCATCCTAACCCCACAGAGCTGTGGGGCTTCTGAATGAAACAGGCCATTCCAGAGGGAGAGAGAACCCCCCAGGCTCCCAGCTGTTCTGTTTTATGATCAGAAGGAACACCAGGCATTTTTAAGGGAGTAAGGTGGGTTTCACTAAGGGATATGCTGGGAGACCAGTCAGCAGAGCCCCCCCTCCCGTGTTCTAGCCCCCCCCCACCCCCGCCCTGCACACTCCACAGGGGTTTACACCGACTCCTCTAAACAGCTCGTCCCTTTTCTTACAAAGAATAACTTAGTCTCCTGATTTCTCCAGTGGGCACCCTCAGCCCGGACCCCACCCCCAAGCCTCCGAATCCACATTCCCTTAAAGATTTCAAGACCGGTGAGGGGAGACAGGGAAAAGCACACTCGTTTCCCGTTCCCGTCATTCAGGAAGTCCGTTTTGCCTGCCTGCAGGAGATGAAAGGGGGCCTATGTTCTGCTTTAAATGGGGGCCCCTTTCAGTGATCTCTCGGTTTCCTTTTCATTGCTTTCACTACCTAGCTAACAGCAGAACTTGCACTGAGGAAGGACGCGGAGCCCAGAACATCACAGAATTAGGGGACGAAGACCACACTCTGTGCTTGTCAAACCAGATGCTTCAACCTTTCGAAACTTTAGAAGAAACCGTGCCTCCCCCGTCCACATGCACACACCCTTCATCCCCTCTCTCAATTTTTCCAAGACGTCTTTTCTCTTGAACTTTACCCATCTTTAAATAATCAGCAAATTCAACATCTGATCTTCTTGCTTACATAGCAAAGTTAAAACATCCACGAGGTTGAAACGTTTAAGAAATAGACTTGCTACAACAAAATGGGAAAGAGAAATAAAAAAAAAAAAAAAAGGCTCTACAGCAAGCCGTGCTAGTGCATTCATTGTGAGACCACTTGTTAGCACCGTATTACAGCTGAATCCTACCCACGGTCCTTTACTAAACACCACAGATGGGTTTTATGGGGCCCCAAGTACAAGAATCTGGTACCAGGATCCTTGTTTAGAGCAATGAAATAGCAGAGAGAGACTGGAGGAGCGAACCAAGCTAAATTTTTCCATGATTTCCTTACATCTGTCTTTTCTTATTCTGCTTTTGCCTTTCAACAAGCACGTTGAGAAAGACCGTGAGGTTATAAGCATTATCTTCGCGCGATCCTTTATTTCTCTCTTCTTCCATCAAGATTTATTAGTATTGCCTTAAAGACTCGAAGCACGGACTTTCTCCTTATTTTTTCATTTGTACTCCTAATGCTTATTCACAGAGTACAAATTCAACATAAAACCTCTGGACGGATAAACAAAAGTTCGCACTGACAATGACCTCACTAGGAAAACAACACCCTGTGAAAACAGGAACTACAGAAAGGGGGCATGTATATAACACACGGGGAGAAATCTCCAGAAGGAGTGATCACAATAAGCTTGAATAACCACAAAGGCTTTGGGGGACCCCTTGAGGCATGAGCAGGACCTGGAATAGTGACAGGGACAGAAGGGAAAAGGAGATTCCGTGGAGAAGCCATGGCGTGAGGGGGTAAACTCAGAAGACCTAGGAATTGTGGGCCATTAGTTATGTGGACCCAATAGCAGTAGGACCCTAAGCTCGTGGTGAGGAGGATCACACGGTGGTCAGTTTCCAATTCCAACTGAGAACATGTGGTCTGATAGAAGGAGAGACCAAATGGCAAAGAGCTCAGGTTCGAAGTCGGATGGTCTTAAGATCAAAACCTAGCTTCAGATTTACAGGCTCTGTGCCCTTGGACAACTTGCTAAACCTCTGTGCCTGGTCTTGAACTATGAAGTGATGATACCTACCCTGTAAGGCTGCTGTGGAGACTAGGATACCCTAGCACTTGAACTGTGCTCACGGGCTCCCAGGAACACAGTACTCAATTTGTTTGCTATTATCACACATGTCGCCTTAAGAGTCCTTGAAAAAAAAATTCCAGAGCGCGTGTGCATCGTAGCCAAATGCTAACCACTCACTCAGAAGATCCTAGAATGACCACTGGAAGCAAGGCAGCCATGACTCCTACAACCTCAAGTATCGGGGCACAGGATTTAGTCCCTGGGGCTTGAAACTCTTCTGGAAGAAGCTGAAGAAACAGGAGATGCTAAGTTCTGCAAGGATTCATCAACTAAGGTCAGCCAGGCCCTTCGGGTCCTTGGCTGAAAGGTTTCTGTAAATAAAGTTTTTATTATTATTTCTAAAACAATTTTTTCTCTACCGCGGTGAAGAGGCAGAAGCTGGCCTTTACAGATAAGGATGGCTCGTCTCGCCACAAAACATCTGATTTAAATAGAGTCTCTGGCTTTCTCCAGGGAGCCCAGCTCCTGGCTTCAAAACCTTTCACATCCTGGGTCATTTTCAAGTTCTTTGCTCATCTTTAAGTAACTACAGAATTATCTCCTAAGCAATTATGTGTTCCTAGGTTGTTGCATCTAATGAGAACACGAAGTGAAATTAGCATCCTTCTCCTGACACGAAAGTAGTAGCTCTTTTTTCCCTCTCCACCCAGAAAGCACTCTCCTTTATCTTTTATAAAGAAACACGCCAATTTTGTCTTAGGGGAAAGAGAATCTCTGGTCCTTGTTAAAATACTGGAGACCCAGCAAATAAATCAAGAAAAATAAAAAGCGGCTCAGACACTATAAAGGGCATCCGAGGGAACTCCTGGAGCCTGAGGTGGACACGGTTCTCTTCTGACTTCCGCAGGCTGCGAGGTGTCCAGCCGCCCTACGTCCCGGATTCCACGTCCAAACAGGAAGGACTCTGTGGGTCCGGTATATGACGGCGTGGGAGGCCTGAGGCTCGGTGAACGGGAACGCTGATGCTACCTATCACTTTTTAAAAACTGAAAGCGGGGCGGGCGCCTGAGGGATCAGTCAGTTGAGCATCCAACTCAGGTCTTGATCCCGGGGTCGTAGGATCGAACTCTGAACTGAGGGTGGAGACCGCTTAAGGTTCTCCCTCTCGGGGTGCTAGGTGGCTCAGTTGGTTGAATGTGACTCTTGCCCTCGGCTCAGGTCATGATCTCACAGTTCGTGGGATCGCGCCATGCGTGGGGCTCTGTGCTGACAGTGCAGAGCCTGCTTGGGATTCCCCTCTCGCTCTCTGCCCTTCCCCTGCTCGGTCTCTCAAAATAAATAAATGAACAAACAAATAAATAAGACCCTCTCTCCTTCTGCCCCTCTCCCCTGGCTCACACTCTCTAAAATACAATTTAAAGAAAAAATTTTAAAAAAGAAAAAGTGGGGGGGAAGGTACTTTATCTCCTCTCAGGCAGACCAGTGAGGAAGAACCCAACAGAGAAAGCAGGCAGAAGAGAACGGGGGACTCCATCTCTTGAGGAGGTTCAGTGCTGCACAGACCCGCAAGGCCAAAGAGTCACTGGACAGAGAGCCATGGTGCCACCAGCCAGGGGTCAATGTCATTGCAACACAGCCACTCCTCCAGTAAAAAGCAAGAAAGAGGGTTTCAAACCGACCTTCTCTACAGTCCACTCTCGCAGACAGATATAAAACAGCACGTTTCTCTGCTTGCTCGATATAAAGTAATACTTACAACTAAGCACCTAACCACGATCACCTGTATTTAAAAGGCAAATCAGGGGCACCTGGGTGGCTCAGTTGGTTAAGCGGCCGACTTCAGCTCAGATCATGATCTCGCAGTCTGTGGGTTCGAACCCCGCGTCAGGCTCTGTGCTGATGGCTCAGAGCCTGGAGCCTGCTTCGGATTCTGTGTCTCCCACTCTCTCTGCCCTTCCCCTTCTCATGCTCTGTCTCTAGGTCTCTCAAAAATAAATAAACGTTTAAAAGGCAAATCAATTCCTCTTCATCTACCTTTTTCACAGAAAAGATGTTAAAGAAGCAGATATGAGAGAGCTAGGAAACAATTTCCACTGTTTGTGATTGCTTCAACGGGCATTTGCGTCAGCGGCCAACCTGAACTACTATTCGTAACAGTAATTGTGATACGCGCTGGACCAGAACGCCGGACTCAGACACGGAACTGCGTGCTGCCTACTGCTGTCAGCTTAGTAAGAAGTGTACTTTTAAGATATACCACAAGCCTTTCAAAACTCACGTTTTGTCAACTATGGCTAAGATCCTCAACAAGGTCAGACCGGGGACAAGACCCTTGTGTCCTATCCAGTGAACGGAAGCTGGCAGTCCCAGAGCTGCCTCCGGCTGGAGATGTGAGCTCGGTCTCCATCCTCACCGCCACCAACGCTGCGTTCGTCCTGCCTGAGGATGAAAGCAGGACCCTGGCTACAGCAGCCAGGGGACAGACGCCTTGGCTGGATGGCAAGTACTGGAAAAGGGGTCCATTCTGGGAGCCTCGCCGGCAATGCCGGAGCTGGGGAGCTGCCCAACAGTGGTGCGGTCCCTTGTGAGGCCAAGTGAGTAGAAACAGAGAGAGAGGAGGAGGAGTCTGGCAGCAATGCGAGCTTGGTCTTTTTGAGAAGACATCTCCTGGAACACACTACAGGTAAAAAATTCTTTAAGAGTGATAAAGCCTAGGGGCACCTGGGTGGTTCAGTCGGTCAAGCATCTGACTTCAGCTCAGGTCATGATCTCGCAAGTTCACAAGTTCGAGCCCCACGCTGGGCTCTGCGCTGACAGCTCAGAGCCTGGAGGCTGCTTCAGATTCTGTGTCTCCCTCTTGAAAATAAACATTAAAAAAGAATGATGAAACCTATGTGTGGACTCTTACACACCCCATGCTCATGGATACAGAGAACAGAGGGAGGGTGGGTCAAAAGGTATAAATTTCCAGTTATAAAAGAAGTCATGGCGACGTAACGTACAGCATGGTGCCTATAGTTAATAGAGTACTGCATATTGGAAAGCTGCTAAGAGAGTAGATCTTAAGAGTTCTTATCACGAGAAAAAAATTCTTTAGGTACAATGATAGATGCTACCTAGACTTACTATGGTAATCACTTCCCAATATATACAAATATCAAATCGTTATGTTGTATACCTAAACCATCATATTGTATGTCACAGCTCTTTTTTTTAACTCTAGAAAAATTTAAAAGAACAGTGAAGCCTGATCATTCCTTCATGCACTGAAAGCCAGTCACTGTGCTAGGCACCGAGCAGCCACAACGAAAAAAGACACCTTCGACCCTTTGAGAACCGATGGTCCGAGGGCTGGAACGAGGCGTGAACTGGGATCTATCTGGCACAGCCTAAGGAGAGCTCCTTGCTGCCGGGGGGAAAGTTGGGAAGGGCTTCACAGAGAAAGCGTCACTTGAACCGGGCCTCGAAGGACAGCAAAAGCGAGCCAGGTAGATGCAGAGAAGGTGGCAAATGGAGGCAACTCCGGGCAGAGGAACCCATAGCCTACGGCCAGGTCTTCTGCCCCTCCATTTGCAGCCCTTAGGATCACGGCCCACGAGAGACTTCCTGACTGCCTCCCATGGGCTAAGACCCTGCCGAGAAACCGTGGACCTCAAGGTGACAGGGCCTCTTAACTCCAAGCAGGTGCTCCCTCGCCTCTCACTCCAGTGAAACGTTCCTAGGTGGGTGGAGCACTTTCTACTCCCAGGAGACCCCAGAGGTAACACGTGCTCCCCGTCATCAGACAGGAAAAGCCAGAGGAGGGCCTGACTGCCCCAGAGCCCCCAGGACCACTGCCTACTGAGGCAGCCTGGGGATAACCTGTTTGCCTCCTGGCAATTTCCATGGGAAAGGCCGAAGGAAGTGACCTGCTCCCCTTGGAAGCCTGGGGCCGGGACAGGAGTCTGAACGCCTGAACTTCCCAGCCCTTGCTGCTTGCCCAGAGCGTGCTGCCCTTCCCAAGCGACCGGGATGACCTCAGCTCCTGCTGTGCTTCGGGATAAAGTCCAATCCCCCCCAGACTTGAAGTCTGACAAATAGAGTTTTCTTAGTAACACGAAATTAGTCCTGAACTGTTAACCGTTTCAGGAAAATAAAAAAAAAAAAAAGGCAGCTTTGTGGAGCTCTGAGAGGGCAGGGATCACACCGGCAGGTCTTCTGCGTGCTCCCTGACAGAGCCGAAGGCATGCGGACTCCTCCAAAATTGTTTAGTTGCTTGGGATGAAATTCCTCGGATGGGACAGGGACGCGGTGACCCCTTCGGGGAACTCAGAAAGGCATCTGTGATGAGGAAAATGCCCACGTAGCAAACCACAAAGTGCACAAGGGAAACGCTGACTTCCTATGGGCCTTCTTGTTTATAAACCAAACGTTGTTTTAATTATCTACATGCTTAACAAGCCTGTTTTGACAAGCCCAATACAAACGGTCTCCAAAAAAAAAAAAAAAAAAAAAAAAAAAGTAGCAGTAAACATGACTTTTCGTCTTCATCCTTGCGCAGGGGCCATGCTAATCTTCTCTGTATCGTTCCAATTTTAGTATATGTGCTGCCGAAGCAAGCACGACTTTTCGTCTTCAAAGATAACGTCCGTATGTGATTTCCTGCCATCTTTGGGTCCTAAACTGGGGCCAGCTCAGCATCTGTAAAGCGAGCATCTCCACCTGGCCACAGGGTGACATCAACAGGGGGTGTCAAGAAACACATCCTGTGTCCTCCCTGGAGGCTGTATTCTATTTTATTTTTTTTAACCTTTATTTATTTTTTAGAGACATACAGAGTATGAGCAAGGGAAGGGCAGAGAGAGAGGGAGATACAGAATCTGAAGCAGGATCCAGGTTCTGAGCCGTCAGCACAGAGCCCGACGCGGGGCTCGAACTCACAGACCGTGAGATCATGACCTGAGCCGAAGTCGGCCGCTTAACAGACTGAGCCCCCCAGGCGCCCCTGTATTCTATTTTAGATCTTTTGTTCACTCTGGCTATTTTACGATGAAAAGAGAACCTAATGAAGTTTTTTTTTTTTTTATCCGAGAAATCTGATTTGAGCGTAACTGCTTTCTTAACCAAACGGTGGGACCTTACACTGATAAACACAAAGGCGAGTTCTCACTTTACGTTTTACTAGCTACTCGGGGAAGGCCTTTTTCGGTGGATGCCCACGCTCTAAATGAAACCCCCCAAGCAAGAAGTACACTCATGCCTTAGACTGATAAAGGGCAAACGTGGTCCTCTTGAAAACCAAGGTTACCCCCCAAATCCTGTCCATCTGGAAATATTCGGTATTTCTGCAGTATTGGATCTGGTGCCCTAGTTTTGTGTGGTTTGGGCTGACCTTTGTATAAAAGCACGTGCCAACCGGCGGGGTAGATGGCGGTTGGTGAGCTTGGGGATACCCTGAAGATCCTCATGTCCCAGAGTCTGACAGTCTGTGAACCAAAAAGGATGAATTATTCACGTGGATCAGACTGCCACACTGGAGATCTTCCACCAGTTAGGATATTGTTCCAAGTGCAGAATCATCCCCAATTTTTTTTTTGAATAATTTATTGTCAATTTGGTTTCCATACAACATCCCGTGATAATCCCAACAAGTGCCCTCCTCCGTGCCCATCACCCACTCTCCCCCCTCCCACACCCAGAATCATCCCAAATTTGAACGACTTACATTGAACTACGAGGGCACAGTCCCTCTAGGAGTTGGTGACCGCCTACAAAGGCTAAAATGACTGCTGCAGTCCTATAGACCATCCTCAGCGAAAAGACAGACCGCAGAGCTAGATGGCTACATCTATTCTTGTTTCTTTCACTGCTCCCCCTCAACACCCCTCGGCTGTCCCCGACAGACTCCGGTTTCATCCTAGAGCACCAGGGTGGGGCTTGGGAGTGACTAGAGCACCGTTGGTGAAACACAGGTTCCAGAACCTACCTCAATTCAAATTCTAACCACTCACTGTGTGATACTAACAATGCTACTTAATCTCTTCAAACTTCCGGTTGTTGGTTTACCATCTACAAAATGGGGACAGTAAAAGCATATACGTGAGGGGTTTATATTAAAAATTAAAATATAACAAGCTCCTGAGTACAGTGGCCCACAAGTACTCGAGAAGCATCAGCTAATATTGTTGTTATATTATTCACAAAACTCCTTTTCCAGGATTTTTTTTTTTTTGACTCCTAGGTCAACAGGACAATGAATTTTCCTTTGTTCCTGATCCCCAGATCCCTACTTTCAGCTTGTGCTAAACAGACTACTTCAACTGAGGCCAAGGTGTTAATGCAGACAAAATGATTGAGCAGTCATCCCACCAAATACTATCTTTGCATTTCAAAGGAAAGGAGCTGCCCTCACAGTCTTTACTTCCTACCTGCCAGGAGAAACAGGAAGGAGGCCCAATTTTAATTTCATATTCGCAATGAAATAATCTGGAGAAGGTTCTTCGTCTGAAGTAAAATTTGTCAACTACTCAAGAAAGGTAAAGTTTTCTGAGGAGAAGCCAAAGACTGGCCTGTGAGCATTTCAAGTGGAAGTTTAATGCAATAAGGTGTTTATTGTGGATGGAAGAACATTATCCAACCCTTCTAGAACCCCAAGCTGCACTGCCTTAAGGCCCAAAGACTTAGGCCAATGCCCCCATTCATTCACTCTTTAGTTTCATTTGTGTTTTCAATGACCATTTATTCACCATTCCTTGTGAACCATACCTTGATCTAGCTACTGGAATATAAAGTTTTATACATTGTCGAACTGCCTTTTAAGTAGTTGACACTGAGGTGAATACACATCAATACCCTAACAGGGGAGCTTTGAGCAAGGTCTAATACAGAAGACAGGCTTACAGAAGGGGGAGTTTTCAGGGAGGCCTCCACATCTATTCTACAGCTCCGACGTCCAATATGGTGGCCACCATGTGGCTAGTCCATCTTTGAAATGTGGCTAGTTTATTTAGGAACGGAATTAAAATTAAAGACAATTTTAAAAATTGATTTTAAATAGTCACAGGGTGGGCTGGCAGCGGCGATGCTGGACAGGCCAGCTCTTAAAGTGATGCTGAATGGACTCCTGTAAGACGACCGGAAGTTCCTCAGGACCGGCGGGGCCAGTGGGTGAAAGGTTGTCTACAGAGGCAAAGCAGCAGAAGCATTCTCAGCTTCCCAGCCTCCCAGCTACAACAAATGCAGCCCCCTTCCCACCAGTCTCCTCCTCCGTGCATTCCTCCTCAGTGGGAGAAGAAATCTCTTCTCTCTACCCAAGGTTGTTCCTTTCCCCTTCTGATTTTGATTCCACTCCTTCCTCAACTTCCTCTCTCCTTTACAAAGTCTTCCTTCTACACTGGATCTTTCCCTTGGGCATATATACCCTGCTCAGGTCTCCCCTAGGTTCACGGGCGCAAGTTCCTCACTCCTTTTACGCTCTTGCTGCTATTGGTTTCCTCCCAGGCCCAGTCACTCTCCTGCAACAATATTCGACATCTGTTGTCTCTTTTCTCTCACTACCCAGTCTTCGCTGATTCATATCTGGTTCCCATCCCGCCCTTCCACTGACCCAGCTCTCCTGAAGATCACCAGTGTTCTCTCTCAGGGCTAGATGCAACAGACTTGCGTTCTTGCCTATCTTTTCTGTCACATCTAGTCTGTTGACCAACTCCTTCTGAAACTTCTCCCTCCCTTTGTCTTTGGGACAGCACTCTCACCCTTTCGCGGTCTAACCTCTCAGTGTTTTAATGGTTTGGTCTTTAGCCATTTCCCCCTTCTCATTGTACACACTCCTTCTTGGAGCCCCATCTATCTCTGTGGCTTCATCCACCATTCATAAGCCAGTGACTCCCAGAAGTCTATCTCCAGCTCCCATCTCTCTCCTGTTCCCAGACACTCACACACACACACAGCTGCTTAACCTGACATCTCTCACATGTTACAGGCAGCTCAAATTCAACAGGTCCAAAAACTAAATCCATCATTGTTACCCAACCTCATTATACCAGTAATATGGCTCCTCCTCAGGGAATTTCACATGCTAGAGAATGGTTGCATTATTCACCTAACAGATCCAAGCCAGACAAATCATTCTGATCTCCTCCACGTGTTGTCCACCGAGTACTACAGGTTCTACCCTCTTGCTAGTTCTCCGATCTTTATAGGTATATTCCATCCCTGCTGCCACTCTTTAGTGCAGGACTTCATACTTCCCGACCCAATTAACCCTAAAGTTACCTTTGTCTCCTATCAGTTTCACCCTCCTCCGACCCATTCTTCACGGATCGAATTTGATGGAGATTTGCAAAGGCTTTGTCGGAAGGGTCTTCTCCTCCTAATACAAAACATTGCCAAAGCATAGGTTTTCCAAAATATAAGCCACACCAATCTACCCATAGAGGCAATGATCCAGTTATGGGGGGAGGGGGTATGCATAATATTTCAGTATGATTGGACAAGGATTTCCACTGATTACCAAGAAAATATGAATGAGGGTGCCTGGGTGCTCAGCTGGTTAAGCGTCTGACTTCGGCTCAGGTCATGATCTCCCGGTTCATGTGTTTGAGCCCTGCATCAGGCTCTGTGCTGACAGCTCAGGGCCTGCTTCGGATTCTATGTCTTGCTCAGTCTCTGTCTCTCAAAAATAAACATTAAAAATTTTTTTAAAAATATATGAAAGAAATATTTCTGCACAATATTCTTTCTCCAACTTTGGGATATAGGATACAATGTGATATCACAGGAAAGTCAAAGTAGGCTAATTAGAAGTATCCAGGTCAACACGGATATAGCACACAAACCTAATGTTGAGAGAGGAGAAAAAGTCATACAGCGTTTTATTTATGTAAAACTTAAAAACATGAAAAATAGTACTAAATGTCAGGGGATATATATGTAAGCAACAAAAGCATAAGGAATATGTGGGAATAACAAATACAAGGTTCAGGATTGTGGCTCCATGTGCTGGAGTAGAGAGGGCTGAAATCAGGGAGGTGGCTAAGGGGTGTCTTACCAATTGAAATATTTCATATCTTGACCTGAGTGTTAGAAGGACGCTTACGGTAGTTTTATACTTTATATATAAAGTGATATATTATAAAGTAATACATATAAAGTAACGTGTGTGTGTGTGTGTATATATATATAACACACACATAGTATTTAGTAAGTTGTTTAAAAGTAGTTTCTAAAATCAGACCTTTTTACGCAAAGATCATGTGACATTGTTCTAGGTTCTGTTGCTCCTCACCCCTCCTTCCTGCCCAAAAAGCCACCTGTAATCACGTACAGACCAATATGCCACTAGAACAGAAAGGATTCCTGGACTCTGGCTGTAGGAAATCTTATCCTCCAGCCTTCTCTGATAAAATTTAGAGTAAGAGATTTTAGAATCTCCCAGAATCGGGACACTGGGCTTTAACTGGATTGTTAGCGTTCATTTTCAGAAGGGCTTTTGTTTCGTGCACAATTACATAACCGCCCTTGTCTGCCCTGCCTGGGAAACGGGAAAGCAGCATTGGCGCTTCCAGCCGCTTCCTGAGGGGGCTCCAGGCTCGCTCAGAAAATAATCCCACCAAGCCCTAGGTAGAAACCTGAGCTGAGCCGAGCTGAGCCTCGGACGGACCAAAGGTGACAAGGCTCGTTCTCTGCAGAGCCAGCTAGAAGAGTGAATTTCAGCAGACAGCACCTCTTCCTCCCTACGGAAGCCCCTGGGGAGATTCATGAGCTGCCAACAAGCGTTCACCACGAGACAACCCAAAGGGCCTCTTTATGCGCAACGATCAACTTTTGAGATGCTCCGAGCCAACGTCCTTTGAACCGGCTTCACTCTGCTTTCTGAATTGCTTTTGACTGTACAGGCCTCACGCTTTAGCACAAAGAGGAGGAAATGAAACCGTCTACAACAGCAGGCTGCCTGGAAGGTACTGCGACATCGACGGCTGATTCACAGCTGGCTCTGGCTCTTCCGCCAGGAAACAACGCAGTCTCACGTACAGGGCAGCCCCGCCATCAAAGCATGGCCCTTGTCGTTCATCAGGTGTCACTCGGCTGGTGTACTCGGCACCAACACCCCCTTCCGGTGGAGGACCGGTGAGCTTGCCACTCGGAACGTGAGTGATGACCCAGGAAAGGATCCCTAGGACACCCGCTCAGAGTGTGGCTGCTCTCTGGCCCCTCCGAGCACGGCTCACAAGGAAACGCGCCACTACCAAGCTTTTTCAGAAAGCAGAAAAACCACTCGAGATGCTTTTGAGGAGACGCCCGCACTTGGGCAAAGCAGAAGGTTGTCAAAAAGCATTTCTCCGAATGCAGAAAAATGGCATTTGGGACACTGAACTAAAAGCTTCAAAAGGGAGCCTGAATCTTAAGCATCGAGCTCAGGCTGAAGTATATACTGACTCGAGCACATAGTCAACGGAGAAGACTGAGGTCTAAAAAGTCCTAGGAGCAGCGCAAGGTCTACCTGCTTTGCTGATTTAAAGCTATCCGGTCTGTGCACTCCTGAGCCCTGCTCGGATGTGACAGACTGCTGGTGTTCTGTGTGGTTATTCACACTCCCGAGGCTGTGGAGTCCCCTCCTAAGAGTTCCTGGAATTCACAGGAAGCGTGGGCTTAATGAAGATGCTTTTGTTCACTGAGTTAAGAGTGACCGGGGCAAATCTCAAGTGTCAAGATCTTAGTTAACCTTCCGGCAGAAACAATGGTTCTTCACACTACCTAACCGCCCCCCCCCCTTCGATGTGCTGTGGACGCCCCAGAGAGGACGCTAGCCT
>JAINVK010000200.1:0-105187 GCA_030068075.1 Paguma larvata
AACCTACTAGAAAGCCCAGTCGCACCCCTCCTTCCCTATTAAGACAACCAAAGATGTCTCCAGACTGCCACAATTCCCTGCAAGGCAAAACCACTCCCAGTTGAAAACCACTACGCTAGAGGATTAGGTATCTATTCTTATTTTTCCACATTAATTTCTCGTTTTCAAGTTGAAAATAAGGAGTGATCAAGACAAATCACTGAAAGAAAAAAATACAAAGTTACCCATTCAAACCATTCTATAGGAATCATCCTTTCAGGAGCCACCTAGAAAGGTAGATGATTCAGCCCTCTAGAAAGGTAAATTTAGCTAAGAGCATGATTATAAAATTTGCTACTTGCATAAAATTTTATCTTCTAATGTAGCTCAGGGCCCAATTTTCGACGCTGTAGAAAGAGAGACCAGAAATCTATTAAGGCCCCCATCTACAAGAAATAAAACCTGGCAGTTAACCAAAGTACTTGAAACCAAGCAACTACCTAAGGAAACATATTAGTATTTATTTCTTGCTATTTTTTAAAAGCTAAAAGCACAAAGAGGCATGGTTTACACATTCAAACAGAACTGATCGATGTGGATTTTAAAACTACTGATTTTGTTTGTCTAATTTAGCTGGAGTGCCCAATACACATCTCGCAAAAGCTCTATCGCCATTAGAAAGAAGACTAACAACCACCATCAACTCCCTCATCATCTTAGCAAACGAGGCAAGTGTGCACATTCACAGCTTTTGGGAGGGGCCGTAAGGCAAGGACTTGAGGAATAAATAAAACTGTCAAGATGGCACCGCCTGGTAACTTGTGTGGCACCTTCCCGGCTTTATCGCAAGGCGGGAACTTTCCTTACACGTTTCCAAGTCTCCTGTGACTCTGGGCTCTTGAGTGTTTCAGGACAAGCTACGCTTTGAAATATCCTGCCCTCGCCCCATCCAGACAAGACTAGAGGTGCGTCCCCATCCACACGTTTCCTTCCAAGCAATAGTGTGGGGTTTTTTCCTTCTATTTTTTCTTTCAAAATTATAATTCCTTGAAAAGGCAGCATGTGGACAGAATTCACATTAGTTGGCTGGTGATGTCTCCAGGCTCGCTTTTTCTTTTCTTTTTTTTTTTTAAATCAGCAGGCAAACACCGAGGACTTGTAAGAAATGGAGAGAAATGGCCCCTAAAAGGGTGAGTAAGGGCCCCAAGTTCCCGACACTAAAATTTGCTCAAAAGGAGATCCAGCCGTGATAATGTGGAACTACCTGTGTTCTCTTGCTTCATTTAAATGCGAGGAAAACTGAAGTGACATTCTAGCTCCCGTTTTTCCATATCTGCCCTGTCTACAGCATCTAATTTTGCCTTTACTTACTTGATATCTTCCCCATAGCAGATAGTGGTGTCTTCAGTCAGAAGTTCACAAGCAAATCCTATATTTTCAGCGGTTTCTATAATAGGAAAAAAAAAACAACCTAGGTGTTGGTGTGCCTGGGTGGCACAGTCAGCTGAGCATCCGACTCTTGATTTCGGCTCAGGTCATGCATGACCTCATGGTTCATGGGTTCAAGCTCTGCTGTCAGCACAGAGCCTGCTTGAGATTCTCTCTCTCTCTGTCTCTC
This sequence comes from Paguma larvata, assembly GCA_030068075.1. Lineage (NCBI taxonomy): Eukaryota > Metazoa > Chordata > Mammalia > Carnivora > Viverridae > Paguma > Paguma larvata. Next base: position 1,598 of record JAINVK010000200.1, read on the forward strand.
TCTGTCCTTCTCCCACTTGCACGTGCTCTCTCTCAAAATAAATAAACTTAAAAAAAAAAACAAGCTAAGTGTTGTGCTTAATTGATGAATAATTATCTAGTAATAAGCATTTTTTTCAAGTAACATTCAATCAAAAAATGCTGGGTTTTGTTTTTTTTTTCAGTAGCAACGTATATACACAAAGGAGGAAAAAAAGCCTTTTTTCCTGTGATAAAATAAGAACTCAAAGGCTGGTTTGAGAGGTTTTCAATTATAACATGTGCTATATTATCAAATATACAAATATGCAGACTGATTATTTAACAAATCAATGTTCATTGAGATACTAAGCACATTCAGTTCACACAGCTTAATCTTTCTGTTATGGAAAAAAAAGATAATTATTTCCATAAACCGTCACGTGGGGCTCCTACTGGAGATTTTTCCCCTTTTTCCATCACCACCCACTGGTATTTGTTTAAGGTCAGGACTTCCCTTAGCTTATCAGAGTGTGTAACTCACGAACGATGTCAGGGTAAGAGAACTTATCTGCTTTCCGTGGGAGGCTTGTGGAGTGCGATATCGATGCCAAATAACACCTTGTTGACTCTCAACTTAAAAAATCAAATCATCCATTGGGTGTAAAATTTTAATTATAGTTTTCAGGCTAGTAGATGGATGAGCCAAACAAAAGTTATTGGTCAGCAGTTTGTTTTATGTTCTGCTCTGCGCCCAACAGATGACGAAGGACCAAAGAGACGGTCCTTTCACCAGAGAAGCCCACGTCTGGCCGGAAGAGAGATGACTGATCACAGTTAGCATGGCATGACCAGAGCCTCAATTATAGAAATAAACTCCGGTACTGAGGGAGTTTCTGGAAGGATTGCTGTCAGCGTGAGCTGGAATACGGAGAAGGGTTTCTTAAGAAAGCATCTCTGTCTCTAAGAAACGGACAGTATTTGTGCAGGATGGAAAGTCTGAGAAAGTCATCTTGGGCAAGGGAAACAAAGGCTATGAATGTTTAATGAATTAACAGATATGCCTCCCCACAATTGAATTACCCTTTTTGTCTCCAGTGAGCACCCCAGATCTTAATGTCAGCTTTTGCAAGTTTTGAAATGGTTTCTGGGACTCCATCCTGTAATTTGTCTTCAATAGCTGTAGCTCCCAGTAGCTGGAATGTACATTTAAAAAAAAGAATTAGCAAATAAGCACAAAATTTTCGATAATTGCAGTTTGCCAACCAATAAAAAGCAGAAGGGCTAATTATATACCCCAATTGGCGGTCTACTGGGGCTGATGGCCAGCAATAACAGCAAAGGCGGCCGTGTTTCACACTCAGAAAAACAAAACATTCAAAACCTTTTTTCTTAAAGTAGTTTACCAAGGTGAAAATGTAAAGTACAAAATCAAGGACGTTAAAAATATACTTTCATTATATACATGCTATTTTACATGGACACAAGCCACTTCCTCTCTCTCAAGGTCAATACTAGGTATTGAACATTTCCTTTTAATCTAAATTCTACAGACGATAAGTATTAAGCTTTAAGAAATTTCATTTACAAATGGTATAATTTTCTTGTTTCAAGGTTTTGCAAAATATAAAACAGTTCAGTAATTCTCAAAATGTAATAAATATATGCTGGCTTATTATGTAAAAATCATAATGAATTATAATAAGTGATATAAAAAATAATAGAATCAGATTAGAATCTCAATGTTTTCTGTCTTTTGTTTCTCATAATGGCAACTTCTATTTCACTTGCTGGACAGAAGAAATTCAAATGACCTAGTTCTTTTTTACCAATTTGAAATGCTAAAGTTAGAACTATCTTTCAAGCATGGGATTAAAACTATAACAAAGCTTAATAAAACTTCTAGCTCTGTTTAGAATATCAAGTCATGAAAGCTGAAACTCACAATTAAGTCTTTTTCAATCTCCTCGTACACTTTATCCAGAGCTTCATCCCGGTTGGTTGGGGCTACACTGGCAGCCATAAACTTTTTATTCCATTCTTCAAATTCTTTTTCTTCAATTTCCTTGTAGCAAAGGCACAGAGTTCTAAGAGTCTCACTTGCAAAGATCTATTTAAAAGATAATCCATCCAACAAAGAAGAGTTAATTTTATGTAATTCAAGATCCAGTTTGAAATCTTTCTCTGAAGGAATACAATAAGAGCATTTAAAAAGAGGTCATGAAAGATAATGGACTCTGAATAAATACATTCTGTAGAGGAGATTAGACCAATACTTTGTTTTTCATTTTAAGTATTCTCAGGGTCCTATTTGTAGCTCCCAAATTATTTAGAGAAAAGTATACTTTTCCTCTAAATCAAGTCACTAGGGTGAAGAAAACTCTTTCTCATAACCACACAGAAAATAACAGACAAGGGAGCTGCCTCGGGGTGTAATGATGTTGTAAACACAGACCTGACAACTTTATAATTTGTTCCCACAAACTGTTACAAGCCCATTCAACTGTGAACTCTCAACCCAAGCCTTATTTCCTCAAACCAGTTCTGAAATAACCTGAGCCACTGTTAAAGCTGAGGTAAAACGTTTTAATGAAAAAGAGTGTCTGGAAAATTTAATCATGGTGAACAAATTTAAGCTATTTTATTTTTTTAATGTTTATTTTGAGAGAGAGAGAGAATGTGTGTGTGTGTGTGTGTGTGTGTGGGTGTGTGGGTGTGGGTGGGTGGGTGGGTGGGTGAGGCAGAAAGAGGAGAGAGAGAATCCCAAGCAGGCTCCATGCTGTCAGTGCAGAGCCCGGAGATCATGACCTGAGCCAAAATCAAGAGTCAGACGCTTAAGCGACTGAGCCACCCAGGCGCCCCTAAACTATTTTAAACAGCTTAAGTATGAGCCAGTAAAAATGTTTTTAGTAATTCAGTCACATCTTGTCTAGCCAAGATGGCAGAACTATTTCACCCAACTAAGCGGTTTGCTTTCAAAGATTCTATGGAAGGTTCTGCATCTGTTTGATTAAATTGCCTGTGTTCATATCCTCATGAGAAATTATCTATTGTAACTGCTTCAACAACATATCCAATCTTAAAATGAGACCCCCATAAGTAAACAACATATACAGGCTTCTTCCGCAAGGACCTTTGGCTGGCCCCAAAACTCAACCAGACCCAGGGAAGAAACCACCCTTTACTAAGCACGTACTAAATGCTGGGAATTGTGCAAGACTTTCCCTTACAATGACTCTCCTTGGTAGGAATTATCCTCTTCCTCTTTCACAGGGGCATTAATGCTTCAGTGAGACATCAGCTGTTTCCCCCAAGGGCACAAAACGAGTGAAGAGGCAGAACTGGGATACCAGGTCTGATGGATATTCTCTATATTCCATTGACATCATTAATAGAACCAAAACAATATGAGGATTGATAGGCAATTCCAAGAGAGAAATTTCCGGAAGCATTCTGAATAACTGCAATATCATTGGACTAAGTTCACATTCCCCTTAGATAACAAATTTGAAGTAATGAAGACCCAACAGATTTACTAACAAAGGTAGCAGAACTCAATTATCCAATGCATTCCCTTGTCATGCCCCCATCGTACGTAAATGCCTTCTTTCCTTCAATGTACATTAAGAGCTTGGTGGGATTCTTGGAGGCCACACAGATATTAAGACTACAGCTCACTCTAGTTACGTGGCTTGCTCAAGGTCACCGGAAGACAGACCAGTCATTACCCTGGGCCTGTCCTACAGATGTTGCCAACCTGGATGCTGGGAAAGAACACCACGGTCCTGTCCTAGGAAGTCAGCAGCAGGGGCAGAACCAGAACACGGCTGCCATATTTCTACACTGGTGCTCTTTCCACAAAACGGCACCAAGACAACAGAAGGGTCAATGGTTCACACAAGAGCTTTCATTTGAGTTTACAAGACAGTATCAGAAAGGAAGTTTGCAATCTGCGGCAGAAAGGGTGAGGGTGGGACTTACATCCAGGGCATCCTGTGTCTCTTGTTTTGTTGGATTCATTGGATGCAACCGTTCATAAATCACCGTGTCAGCGCCTTTGCAATAAAGCCTGATGTTGCCTTCTGGGGTTCTTACTAGTAGTAAGAGAAGGAAAAGCAAATCATAAAGTTAGCTTTGATTTCTTAAAAGAGAATTTCATTTATAAAGCTGATTTGAAGGGTTACTATGCTAATTTTTCACCATTAGTTTAAAATCATGAATGCGCCTAGAAAAACTTCACTCGCAGCAAAGTCGGTAAGCCGCTATCTAATTACAATGTTATATAGTGAAACAAATATGAAAAGAATGCTGTAGTCATCTTGGCTTTTCATATCCTTACTTATTCTCTCAGCAAATACTGATTCCCTACTATGTGCTATGTCCTGTACTAACATCTTCCATAATGCCTTCTTCGTCCATACTGTAGAATCTTTCCTACCTATAAACCTGGGACGCTTACTGCCTTTAATACTCAGACCACGACACGACTCCTTCTGACCATTTTCTTGGATTTTTGGATCTGTGAGATAATTTAATAATAGTACGTGCCTCAGAGCTAACTCGATTTTGAATTCTTCAAGGTAGATGCCAGGCATGATTATCAGCCTAGATCAGTGCTCGGCACACAGAAAGCACTCGGTAAAATGTGCCTCATCAGAGTTCAGTAGACAGTTGAATCTATAGATTTTTCTTGGTTAAAAACTCAATCTCAGTGGAGAAATCTCATGAACACCTTGAGTGATCAAAGCTAATATCACTAATAACTCTGTGCTTTCCAGAGGTGACATGCCGGGAGGACGCAGCACCAATCCACACACACCCTTCCTGCCAATAATGTGTAACCTGAATTTGGTCATGAGGGAATATCGGACAAATCCAATACATAGAGAGAGCGAGGGGAGAGAAACTGTTCTAAATTAAAGGAGACCAGAGTTAATAATCCCCTACTGCAGTATGCAATCTTGGATCTTGAACCAAGAAATAAGGGAAGGAGGGAGGGAAAAGAAAACTTCTGGTGAAATCTGAAAACATCCTGTAGATTAGATGATAATATTGTTTCACACTGAATTTTCTGATTCTGATCACTGTATTTACATATAAGTTAATATTCCTGTTATAGGAAATACCTACTTAAGTATGAAGGCAAAAGGAGCATTAGCTCTGCAATTTACTCTCCAATGGTTCGGGAAACAAGAACCTGTATATGACGAAAATGACAAAGGATATGTGGCCAATGCCAACAGTCGGTGGATAGGGAAGAGAACATACAAACGTTCTTTAAACGATTTTTGCCATTTTTCTGTAAGTTTGAAATTGTTTTAAATTATGAACTTAAAAATCTCAGTATTGGGGGGCGCCTGGGTGGCTCAGTTGGTTGGACAGCCGACTTCGGCTCAGGTCATGATCTCGCGGTCTGTGGGTTCAAGCCCCGCGTCGGGCTCTGTGCTGACGTCTCAGAGCCTGGAGCCTGCTTCAGATTCTGTATCTCCCTCTCTCTCTGCCCTTCCCCTGCTTATACTCTGTCTCTATGTCTCTCAAGAATAAATGTTAAAAAAAAAAATTAAAAAAAAAATTTCAGTATTGGGAAGCCATATTGAATGGTGGCCTGCCCCGAGGTTTGCTTCTGCTCCATAAGCAGTCACGGTCTTGCTTTCCTCTGAACCCCTCTCCTGCTGCTTCTCCCTTCCCTGCCACCAAGCATAGGGCAGACAGGCTCGGATGGCCTCACGAAACAAAAGCATGTGTTGTGAATCCACCACCCACCGTGTTAACCACGCTAGATCCTGCAGCCAGCAGCACCTGTCGCTGAAGAATGTCAGCGTTCGCAAGATACACTGCCATTGTCTCTGTGAGTGATGGACCCCATGCAGAATGAAGGGAAAAAATGTGTTTCAAGAAGTCCATGGACATCTTCCAGGAGCCAAGTGCTCTTCATCGCCTGTTTTATTCTGGTGTCATGAAATCAAATGCGCAAAAGGCGACCTCTCGATGAGTGATTCACAGACACACTCTAGAGGGAGACCTACCGATTATAGACATTCGCTTCCGGTCACTGTTGAAGTCCAGGATGGCAAGAACATTGTAGGTCCTCTCGGTTCCCAGTTCACTGATGGTGATCGTGTTCTGGGTCCTAGCGAGGAAGGCAAAGCCAAAATTTCTGGCAGCGCTCACCAGAGCGCCTTCATCAGGAGAGGCTGCCTGGTAGTTGAGCTGACCTAACGAAGGAGGCAGGAGAGAAAACCAGAAAATCTGTAAAAACCAGACAGAGACCTCACTGCTGAGGCTCACGTGGCAGGTAAGTATGTCTCACAAAGCCCAAAACATCCCTAAGGAAACAAATCATTGATTCTTAAAGAGTATGCCAACATTAACACTTTTTTTTTTTTTACATATTTTTTAACATTTATTTATTTTTGAGACAGAGAGAGACAGAATGAGAGCAGGGGAGAGTCAGAAAGAGAGGGAGGCAGAATCTGACGCAGGTCCAGGCTCTGAGCTGTCAGCACAGAGCCTGATGCAGGGCTCAAACCCATGAACTGTGAGATCATGACCTGAGCCAAAGTTGGACACTTACTGACTGAGCCACCCAGGCACCCCGACACTTTTCAAACTTTACTGTTTTATTTCTAACTACAAACAGTAATATAAACTAGAGGAAGAAAAAAAACAAAAAACAACTGTCCAGGAATAGGAAAACAAATTCCCATATTGCCACCATCCAGAAGAAAAACAGCAGTGTTGACAGGGTGTTACCATTCTTTCCGGTCCTTTTGAAAATGCCTAATTCTGTAATAGTTTCTATCACACATTTACATTCTGGTTATTTTAACTCAATAATCTGAGCATGTTGACATAACTTTAAAAATTCTTTCTAAATATTATTTTAATGAATATAAACATGTCCCCATTTTCCAATTACAGGTACTTAGTTTATTTCCAAATTTCTCTGCTCTCAAAAATAACATTGTAGCAACCATTTTGCATGTGTATAAAGGTTTTTCTGGCTTTTCTAAGGATAGCTTCCTAGGAGTGATAATACCGACCTAAAGAATACTGATAATTTTGGGGGTGCCTGACTGGCTCAGCCGGAAGAGCATGTGACTCTTGCTCTCGGGTCGAGAGTTCAAGCCCCACGTTGGGCATAGAGATTACTTAAATAAATAAAACTTAAAAAGAATACTGATTTCTTAAGTCTATTGGCATATATTACTTATTTGTTTTCCAAAAGGGTTGTATACTTTGTCTTCGCTCTGGAAGAGTGTACTTACTTCAACATAGTTATATTCTCGTATTAAAATAAAACCTCAAAATTCATCAGTCTGTTCAATCTCTTGATGTTTAAAGTTAACTAATGGAAAGCTGCCTTCTCTTCACAAGTACACTTCAACAACTGGAATAAATGTCATGGTGTTGAGCAAAAGAAGCCAGACATGCAAGTCCATGCTACGTGATTCCATTTATACAGACCGCAAACTCAACAAAGCAACCCTGTGCTATTCCAGGTCAGGACTGGCCTCCCTGGAGGGGCAATGACTGGAAGGGAACACAAGGGGATTTCTAGGGGTTTCATAATGTTCTGTTTTTTTTTTAATTTTTTAACATTTTTATTTATTTTTGAGAGACATAGAGACAGAGTGTGAGCAGGGGAAGGGCAGAGAGAGAGGGAGACACAGAATCGGAAGCAGGCTCCAGGCTCTGAGCCATCAGCACAGAGCCTGATGCGGGGCTCGAACTCACAGACCATGAGATCATGACCTGAGCTGAAGTCGGCCACTTAACCGACTGAGCCACCCAGGCGCCCCCATAATGTTCTGTTTTTTAAAAGCTGGGTGCTCATAACAAGGGAGGATTCACTTTGTGAAAATTTACTGAGCTATATGCTGGGCTCCATACACATGTTGTACTTCAGTAAAAAGTTGAAAAAGATTTTCCATTTTTCTACTTTATTCTGCTTCAAAGCAGAAAGAAAAGTACTTCTTGTGGTCAGGTGAATTTTTGCAGAAAAAAGCCATTTCGTTTTCCACCACGGTTTGAGCAGGACGCAGACCATGGACGGGTGGGCAGCTTTTGAAAACATCAGGCTACGTGGAAGGAGAGGGTGCTCCTGGGTGAATAAGCCAGAGGGAGGGTTGCACCTTGGCGCCCCTGCTTCCTCGGCTGGCTTGCTACCTCTGCGGGCCCGCTGCGTCCACACACCTGCTCAGATGGCTCACTCCAAGTCAGTATCAGTCACTTCCCAGTTAGTAATTAAAGAGGACACTTTAGGTTGTTTTCCGTTCACCCAGAAAGTCATACACCAAAGTCATGAAGATACATGCTAAATCCATCCATTTTCTCAAACACACTCAGCCTCCAGGGGGTGCAAAATATCTTTTTTAATGTTTATTTTAAGAGAGAGAACGCGCACACAAGCAGAGGAAGGGCTGAGAGAGAGAGAGAATCCCAAGAAAGCTCCAACTCAGGGATCGATCCCATGACCTCAAGACCATGACCTGAGCCAAAATCAAGAGTTGGACGCTCAACCCACTGAGCCGCTCAGGCGCCCCTGGAGGGCAAAATATTTAACTGGAGCTGAACAAGTAGCAGTGGGGACACGACCACTTCAGCAAGTGTTGCTGGCACACTGATCTCTTGCGTCATGCTGACGGCAAGCTTATTTCCAACAGAAAAAGAGGAACAAAATGATAAAAGGTGGTAAAGTTCCCATGACTAAGACAATCCTATCTAGAGCAAACACTGATATTGTTATCATGACCAAAAAAACACTGATATTGTTATCATGACCAAAAAAAAAAAAAAAACCCTTCCACTTGGTTCTAGCAACAGAGTCACAGAATTGCAGACTAATGGAGACAGGAAGAAATTCAGAGAGCTGGTTCAAATTCCAACTTTATGTTTGCAGGAAGAAACCAGGACTAAAAAATAATCCTCTGCTTTCATTTCTGAAGAGAACTCTTTATTTACCATACACTTCGAGGCAACCAGAGAGACATTCTTTTCTTTCACAAACTAATTTGTGGATCAGGAAAACGGCACCAATAAAAAAAGATGCTCAAACCGCAAACCCCACCTCCGGTGATTCCGACACCATAGCTTCCTCTGGCGGATACCACCCCATCTCCTAGTCACCTGCCCTGAAACAAGTTACCTCTCAGACGACTCCTTCCCCTCAACAATCTCACCTCCTTTAAATCATGTGCTGAATGTCTCCCACATTTGTGGTTTCCTCATCCTTCCCAAAGACCCCACCATAATCAGGACCCTCAGCTTCCAAGCCAGCCTCCAGTGTCTCTGCGCTCCAACCTCCTCAAACACCGCCTCGAATCACAGCACATCCTGACTTAAAGACCTGCAGGTGAAGAAAAGATCTCCAAGCCTTCCACACCCTGCTCTCATGTAGCCTCTGCAGGAGGTAGGACTCAAAGAGGGCCCCATGGTCCCTGCCCCCGTAGTGTAACGCACCTCCTCCCAGATATTCAAATACTAATCTACATACTGCTGGGGAGGGATTTTGCAGATGTAATTAAGGCCCAAATCAGTTGACCTCAAGATAGGGCATTACCTGAGTGTTCCCAATCTAATTAGGTCAGTCCTTAAAGGCCCAGAGCTTTTCCTAGGGAGAGATTCAAAGCATGTAAGGGGTTCCATGGAAGAGGGATTCTCTCTTGCTGACTTTGAAGATGGAGGGGGCCACGTGGCCGGGAAGAAGGGAAATCTCTAGGCACAGGAAAAGGAGACCTCGGTCCTTCGGCTACAGAGAACTGAATCCTGCAGTTCCACATGAGCTTGGAGGAGGACCCTGAGCTCTAGATGAGAACATGACCTTGATTTTAGGGAGATCTTGAGCAGAGACCCCTGTCATGCATGCCCAGAATATGACCTATGGAACTATGAGCTAGTGAGTTGTGGAAATTCATTACAGAGCAACAGAAAACCAATGCCTCCTCTCCACACTTTGCCCCCATGTGCCTCCGCAAGCACTCAACACTTGGGCCCCACACAACATCTGTTGAAATAGGCAGATGTGCACGGCAACAGATATGAAAGGATTTCCTCCCTTATCCTGTTGATGTTACGCATAATAAAAGACTGACCAGTCTCCATTATTCTTACAAAAGAAAGAAAACGCAAGAGTAAGGCACCCCAGCACCAGGGAGGACAAGGGGACCCAACCAGAAGGGATTTTGACCTGCTGCATGAGTCATACAGGTCTTGTGCCTTCTGGGTCTGAATGTTCTTATCGATCATACTCGGAGGAGGGGTTCCCGAGGGACTCTTTCAAGGTACTTCATGTATCAATTTTTTTTTTTTAACATTTATTTATTTTTGAGAGACAGAGTGCGAACGGGGGAGGGGTGGAGAGAGAGGGAGACACAGAATCCAAAGCAGGCTCTAGGCTCTGAGCTGTCAGCACAGAGCCCGACGTGGGGCTTGAACTCACAAACCGTGAGATCATGGCCTGAGCCAAAGTTGGCTGCCCAACCAACTGAGCCACCCAGGCGCCCCATCAAGGTACTTCATGTATCAAAACCAATTTCTCTTTTAACCTTCTGCCCCAAGAAGTCTAGCTGTTCTCCATTTATAGTGGCTAGAGCAATGACCTGTCACATGCTGTGTGAAAGAAATTTCCTCAGGATGGACAATTCTTTGCCTCAGCAGACAGTGGGACAAAGACCTGCACAGTGTTAGGCTGAAAGGGACCTTGAATTCCAGCCTTTTGCCCACAACACTGAGGAAGCTGATGCTTGGCCCAAAGACCCTGGTCTATACTATGTGCTACGGTAGGAACCAAAGCTGGGCTGGCCCATCTCTAGCAGAATAGGGCTCTTCCCATAGTATCCCAGTGAGGAGAAAAGATAGTAGAGACCATAAAATGAAAGCATATTTGCCTAAGTTGGCTGGTTAGCTCTCAAAATACCACCACCACCACCACCACCACACACACACACACACACACGCACACATGAGGATGAATAATTTTACTAATGAGTCAAGACCTAAGATAACCAAGTTGCTTAGAAAGATCATACTTGATCCTTACTGTAGGAGTAAAACATGATTGTCTAGAAAACAGACTTTGACCTCTATATTGGTTCTTCATGACCTGGCATGTCTCTGTCTTCCTCCACTTTGACTGCTAGTAACCTTCCACGTATCTGCCTCAATTTGAATTCTGCTGTTATCTTGCTTTATCGCACTATTATGGCCATGCCTGAAATGGGTTTCTTTGAAATTTGCTGAAAGATAGCACATATAGCTTTTACACATTCAGTTTTTCTGCATATTCCCCCTCTGGAGATTTTGTACTTGCCACACACGAAACCTCAGGGTCAGAAAACAGAAAGGCCCCTTCCTTTGCTACACTCATTCAAGTGCAGGATGGACGGGCAGAGCATGCTCCATCGCAGAAATGCCAACAGGGTTCCGTTTCCTCTTTCTTTAGTGCACAGGTGTAACTTATTGTAATGTCCTTAAATGAAAAAATGGCTAACTTTCACTGACATTGGACAAATTTGCTATAACAAAGCTGACACAGGCTGCATTTAAGAATTCTGCAAAAGGAGGGGCGCCTGGGTGGCTCTGTCGGTTAAGTGTCCAACTCTTGATTTCACCTCAGGTCATGACCTCACGATTCGTGAGATAAGCCCCACGTCAGGCTCCATGCTGCTCGCACGGAGTCTGCTTGGGATTCTCTCTCTTTCTCTCTGCCCCTCCCCTGCTTGCTCTCCCTCTCTCTTAAAATAAACAAACATTTTTTTAAAAAGAGTCTACAAGTCAGCTTTGCTGGCTCCCCTGCAAATACACGTTAATTATGCTCCAACAAAAATGTGCCTTAAGCCCGGGCTCTGGGGGGGAGGGTATTATTTCAAACCCCAAACATATCTGTATCTAGAAAATAAATTCTCTATGAAATTATTTTGCAGTATAGATTGCTCAAGTCCAAAGTCCAGCTACAATCCAGATAAGACTTGACTTGATGTCAACTAATAACAGGGTGGGAAGATTGTGATTCTTCTCATATAATGCAAGAGTCAATCATTGCTTTTAATGATAAGATTTCCCTTGCAAAGTGATAAACGTATTGGGAGCTGTCGCTGTGAAGAAGATGTACATTTTCAGAGACTGGGGACTTGTTTCGCGCTTTGCTGCCTCATAGACTATCAAGGTAGCTGCTTGCCAATGCTCATTGCTTAAGTAAAAGACAGACATGGCTAAAGTCATGCGTACTACTCCAAATGCATTGAGTGCCAGGCGTGAATTACCTGGAAACCAAAAACCTGGGCCCCGTGTCTGAGATGCCGGGGAAACACTCACCATCAGTTCTATCCACCATGACCGTGTGGCAGACTGCGAGCAAGAAGAAAAACTGCCGAACCTCCGACTCCTTCCCTGACTGGATTTGCTCAATAAGATAGTGGTCGTAAAACGCAAGCTTCCCGTCAGCAAACGTGTTCCAGCTGAAATCCACTTCCTGGAAGAAGTGGGGGAGGAAAAGAAAATGTGATTTTAAAAATAGCAGTGTGGGCTTAACAAATGATAGACGCTCGCCTTTGAAGCCAAGTCTACATGGAAACATTTTCTTAGGATTATACCATACTTTTTAAAGTGTCAAAAGGCTCACCCCTGTCTTAAAACAAAAAGACAGCCTGTTGTGGGTTGAATTGTGTCCCCCCAAAAGATACGTTGAAATCCTAACTCCCGGGGGCTGGAACTATGACCTTATTTGGAAATAAGATCTTTGGAGATATGATCAAGTTAAGATGAGGTCATACTGGAGAAGGGTGGGCACGAATCCAAGGTCTGGTGTCTTTATAAGAGGAAGGAAACCTGGACACAGACATACAGATACCCAGGGAGAGCGCCACGTGACAACGAAGCGGACATCTGAGTGTTGGGTCTATCAGCCAAGGAACACCAAGGTTTGCAGGCAAGCGCCAGAAGCTAGGAAGAGGCGAGGGAAGATTCTTCCCTAGAACCTCAGAGGGAGCACGGCCCTGCTGATACTTTCCTTTCAGACTTCTAGTCTCCAGAGTGGTGAGAGAACGAACTTCTGTTGTTTTAAGCCACCTCTTGGTGGTCGTTTCTTACAGCAGCCGTAGGCAGCTAATACACACCTCAAACCCTTCCTGAAGTTAAAAGACTCACCTCTATCTTGCTGTGATTGTTTTGAGAAGCGTCCCGATGGTCTCCTGAGAAACAAACAGGACAAGATAAATGGAGTCTTCCCCTGCGTGTGCAGAGGTCCCTCCGCCTCCCCTTGCTTCGGTTCTATGAGTCCCCGCCTGTTTCTGGAAAGCTTTCAAGTTTTGAATGATTTTCACATTTTTCAAGAGTTGCAGAAACCAAACAAAACATAGCAAATGAGAAAATCTGATACAAATCATCTTTGGCCCGCAATGGCTAAAATATTTCCTATTGGGCTCTCTACAGAAGAAGTTTGCAGACCCCTGGTCTAGAGGTTCAAATACTGGTGCCTCTCTCCTTCTGTACTGCATCTTCTCTGGGGCCAGATCTTGTCCTTTGAAATGCTTTACCTAACCCTCACCTCGAAAGGGACTGCCACCAGGCACATGAGAACCACTTCCTTAACCCCCAGCGTCCCACCTCCTCCATGGACCCCCACATCTGAGATGCCCCTTCTGTGAAAACACACAGTATATTATTCTACAAGTATAGTTTTCTACAAGGAAAAAGCATAATGTTCCTAGAGCTATTAAATTATGCTAAGTCTTTATTTAAAAGTTAGAGCATTCTAATTGAATACAGTATTAGCCATAATATTTTTGTAAATACACAGCATGTTTCAGAATATTAGAATGGAAATGAACTTTTTCAAATTAATTGGGTGACACACACGTAAACTTTTCATCTTAACCATTTTTTTTAAGTTGATTTATTTTGAGAGAGAGAGGGTGCGAGCAGGGGAGGGGGAGAAAGAGAGAGAGAGAGAGAGAGAGAGAGAGAGAGAGAGAGAGAGAGAGAGAGAATCCCAAGCAGGCTCTGTGCTTGAGATCAAGTTGGGGCTTGATCTCACCAACTGTGAGATCATGACCTGAGCTGAGATCAGAGTTGGATGCTTAACCAACTGAGCCACCCGGGCACCCTGCCTTTAACCATTTTTAAGTGTGTAGCTCAGTGACATTAACTACAATCACGCTGCTGCATAACATCACCACCATCCATCCCATAGCTGTTTCATCCGGTAAAGTTGCAACTCTGTGCTCATTAAACAATAACTTCCCATCCTCTCTCTTGCCCCCAGCCCCTGGCAACCACCCATTCTACTTCCTGTCTCTGTAAATTTGGCTATTCTAAGGCCTCATATAAGTGGAATCATACTATCCGTGCCCTTTTGTGACTGGCTCATTTCACTGAGCATACCGTCCTCAGGGTTCCTCCGTAGAACAGTGTATATCAGAATGTTTCCCTTTTTAAAAAAATTTTTTTTTCAAATGTTTGTTTTAGGGGCGCCTGGGTGGCTCAGTTGATTAAGCATCTGACTTCGGCTTGGATCATGATCTCATGGGCCATAAGTTTGAGCCCCGTGTCAGACTCTGTGCTGACAGCTCAGAGTCTGAAGCTTGCTTTGGATTCTGTGTTTCCCTTTCTCTCTCTTGTGCTCACACTCTGTCTCTCTCAAAAATAAGTAAACGTTAAAAAAAAATTAAAAAAAAAAAAACATACTGTGGAGAAAGAATGTAAAACACTACATTATTAATTTTTTAGAAATGTTTATTTTTTAGAGAGTGAGAGACAGAACAAGAGCAGGGGAGGGATGGAGGGTGGGAGGGACAGAGCATCCGAAGCGGGCCTGTGCTGACAGCACAGGGGCGCAAGCTCATGAGCCATGAGATCATGATCTGAGCTGAAGTTGGCAGCTCAACTGACTCCGCCACCCAGGCGCCCCAGAATGTTTTCCTTTTTAAGGCTAAATAAGGTTCCGTTGTACGTGAAGACCACATTTTGTTTATCCACTCATCCACTGACTGACACTTGGGTTGCTTCCATGCTTTAGCTATTGTGAATAATGCTCGTTATGAGCACAGTTGTTCCAAGACCCCTTCCAGTCCCTGCTTTTGGTTCTTTTGGGGATCCCCCCAGAAGCTGGGTCGCACGGTAATTTTGTGTTTGATTTCTTGAGGAATGTGTGCCTGTTTCTGACCTCTGACCCGTGCATGTGTTCCCAGTGCCGCCAGCGAAGCCACTTCAGGACTCAGCCCAGAACGGCCACCAGGGCTGTGCACTGGGAAGGCAGGCACTGGTCACACGTGCTCAGGGACGGAGGGACAGCTTCCACTCACCATATATTTGCCCATTGATGCAGCACTTCTTAAAGGTCATGATGTTCTGTGTGAGTGTCCCTGTCTTATCAGAGAAAACGTAATGGATCTGCCCAAGCTGCTCATTCAGCGTGGTGGTTCTCGCCTTGGCGGGCGTGTCCTTCTCAGGGTAGTACATCTGCAGGTCCCAGTTTATGAAGTAACTCTGTCCGAGACGGATGATTTCCACGCTAGGAAGACAAGACAACACGTTAGTGTGGACGGTGCTCTCAGACAGAGAGGCAGGTGGCGAGCTTTATCTTGACTTGTGCGCACGGGAGCGAGCTGCTTGTCTGCCAGGAGACAAGCCACGTGGTGGCCCCGGGGGCCCAGCCTCTGGGTTCTCCCGACTGGTACACCCTTCCCCAACTTCAGGGTCAACGCGCCTCATTCAATGTGATTTCCCACTTATTCCTGAGGACATCTGGCCACAGAACCCCATGCTCAGAACACAGTCCTGTGGGACCAGGGACAGGGCGACGACATGGCAATCTCTACTCTCTTTTCTCTCATTCCCCTCCCACTTGAGACATCTGGAATGGCCATGTTCACTCCAGCCCCAGCTGTCGGTGAGGGTTCACTTGGTTACAGAATCTGCGTGCTCCAAAGGAGGCCAAGGGCTTTTGGCAAATAACTCTTATGTTGTGATTCCACACTTTGAAAAAACTCAATTTTTCCCCCTAAATTCTTATAAGGCTATAGAATGTCCCAAAGGACTAAAGTCTAAAGGAATCATCACAATTTGAAAACTCTAAGGGATTAAATATATCTCAGTTATAAGGAAGTTGTTTACATATCCAGCAATTGTTAACTGGGCAAAGATGTCTTTATAACAAATTTAAGAGATGGGAAAAGAACTCTCTCCCTCCCCCTTGTAAATATTTCCTGAGTGTCTATTATGTACAGACACCATTCTAGGTACAGGGGGCCCCATAGTCAACAAAACCGACAAAATCCTGCCTTCAAGGAGGTTACCTTCTAATGAGGACAAATACATAAACCTGTAAATCTATCATGTGGTGAAAATTCCCCACAGAAAATCAGAGCAGGGTCAGAACAGAATAAGGGATAGAGTGATATCTAAGATGGAGTGGTGTTGGAGCAGACACCTGAAGGAAATGAAAGAGCAACCGTGCAGATAAGAGGGAAGAACGTTCCAGACAGAGACCAGAGCAGGTGCAAAGGCTCTGTGGCAGGTACTGGCACGGGTGAGGAATGTGGAGGGGGCTAAAGTTGGGGGAGACCAAGGGGGCGGAAGTACAGGAGCTTGTGGGAGGGAGGGGACAGACAGCACAGATGATGCTGGGCCTTGTGGGTCACAATGTGGCCTCCACAATGAGTTTATCCTGACTGAAATGGAAACAAAGGGTAGAAAACAAAGCAGAATGACCTGACCCAACTTATGCTTTAGAGGGTCTTTATTTCTATGGGAAAGAAGGAAATCATATTAGTTACATGACATGACTTTTTAAAACCAAAACCGACATACACGGTTTATTTTATAACATACATTTATAGTTTTAGACAAAATCATCTGTTTCATAGCTCCCTCCACAAAGGTAAATCTTATCTCAGGATTTTCAGTGATATCTAAGATGTCACTTAGATGTCACTGTTGTTTCTCCTTTTTTAAAGCAACTGCAAACACATGGCTCCCCAGGGCTCTACTTCATAGTGAAAGAGCAATGTTAACGACAGTAATAAGATTGAAAACAAAACAAATGCACATATAATAAAATTAAAATAAACTAATGCTTCTAATTACAGAAGTGTATGCGACCCCGTATGTCTCTGGGCTGGTACTCAATTGGAGGTCAGAGCAGACTCTGGCTGCGGAGTATATTCCAAGGCACAGCTCCCCTTCCAATGGTCTAAAATCCAACTGACGAATGACAGCGAACTTTGACAGTAAAGAAAGAAAAAAGTAAAAAAGGAAGGGAAGAGCTCTCACCACACAAGGCGATCACCATTCGTCACAGATATGACCCTGACTCCTTTATTATGGTTCAGATTAAGATAAGAAACAGAACATTTTGAGAGGCCGAATGAGGGCAGGGAGAGAGGCATTCCCATTGGTGGCGGCTTGTAAGCATTTTATAAGCAATAGATGTACCAGGTGGAATAAGGAAGACGCAGAGAAGAGATTAGGAAGTCTCCTAAAAACAAAAACAACTTAGTTTGCCCCATGTCAGCCTAAATCTCCAGCTTTCTCCCAAGGCCCTTTCTGAAGCTGGGCTTTGAGTCCACTGAGAAGCAATTTTACCAAGTGAGTGACTTCTGAACCCTGCTCATCTTTATCTATAATCAAGATACAAGGGGCTGTGCTTGGCACAGAGCAGACACTCCAACGTTAATTTCCTCTCCCTATATTGCCCCCGATTCTGAGATGAAAGTTATTTTCTTCCTTATGGCCTCTGAAATAATTATTGATAGAGATGAAGGGGCAAAGTTGGGAAAACGTACTCCATTCTTCCTTAAAGCAAAAGGCCAAAGAGAGGACAGCCTTACCTGACATAGAGCGAGATGGGCACCATGGTGTTCAGGATAATGATGTAGCCCCAGAAATTTAGGAATCCACGGTAAGAGGGTGTATAGTCTTCTCCATCATAGAGGTACCAAGAATAATTGCCAACTTGAGCTTCCCAGTAAGCATGGCCGATGGCCAGACCAGCAGAAAGCAGGATGAGAACAACGAAGATCTGGAAGACATGAAACACTGAAGTGTATTTGGAAGATGGACTGCCAACCCCCAGAATCTCATAGATGCTAATTAGCCACACTCAGTATTCCGGCACATTTATGATAACTTAGTAGTCTGCAAATACAACATACTTAAAGGAAAAACAGTGCCTAAGAATGCTCTGAAAGCCTATTTGAGTTCTATGATTGGTTGCTTTGTCCTACATAACACATACAGGTGCAGTTTTCTTCCCAAAACTATTCCTCAAAAGAGAAGGTGGTGTCTTATATTCAAATATTCAAATCCTTAAACATTCTCACATTACAGGACATACTATCAATTACTTTTACTTTGAATAATATCATACTGTTTGGGGAAGATACCTTAGCATGATATAATTTCAAACAATGCTGAACTGGGATGTTTATATAAAATATTTAGTGGAAATAACTTTTTAAAAGAGACTATAAAGGGGGTGCCTGGGTGGTTCAGTCAGTTAAGTGGCCGACTTCGGCTCAGGTCATGATCTCACAGTTCATGAGTTCGAGCCCCTCATTGGGCTCTGTGCCAACAGCTTGGAGCCTGGAGCCTGCTTCAGATTCTGTGTCTCCCTCTCTCTCTGCTTCTCCCCCACTTGCGCTCTGTCTCTGTCTCTCTCTCAAAAATAAACATTAAAAAAAATTAAAATAAAAAGAGAACATAAGGAAATTTCACCCCGATTCAGGTAATTATTTCTGAAGACTTAATTATCTCTTAAGGTTTAAGACCATTTATGAAGCAGTACGGTGAGTATTCTGTTATGGAAATGATGAGTATGTACTTATAAGATAAATGCAAAACTCGACTGTCCCAGTGGTATTTGGATAACTGTGGGTAGGAATGCGATTTCCAAGGACAGACAAATTTCTGGCCACAGTTTCTAAAAGTGCTATATCTCAAAACCACGTGGCTCAGGAGGAGAGATGAACTCGTTATGAGTACTCTGGCCATAACCAGGACAATGACATGGAAGACGTGCGTGAAAAGTTCAAATAAAGTTTTCACAAAATGGGAGATCAGAGAAAAAAAGAATTCTTCCTCAAATTAATGTATTACTCTTAGATGACTTTAAATATGTATATATAAATTAAAGTATGGTAAGTATTAGACATCCCTTAAAGCTTATGTATTCAAATTAAGCTAAATACTTGGGAAAAAATTAATTCTCACTGGGAAACTGGAGGACTGCCTAATATTTTGGGGCCTGGCCTAAGATGCTGTCCTTAAAAGACCTGCTTGCAAAGCCGGCTTTCGGCCAGCATCTGGGAACTTAGATTTTGGAAGGGTTTCCTCCCTTCCCCCCTCCCCTCTTCCTCTCCTTATTTCTTATTCCCTGACAAGAATGGTTCATTGTGCCTGTTTGTGTAAAACAATATGGTTTATGCCGATCCCCTACATTCCTTCGGGGAATCTGGAATTTTGGTACATCCCTGGCAGACAGGGCCTATGTGACCAGATCCCAATAAAACCCCAGGCACTGAGTCCCCAGTGAGCTTCCCTTAGAGACGACATTTCACATGGGCTGTCACAGATTGTTGCTAGGGAAATGGAGTGTGTCTTGCCATGTGACCCTACTGGGAGAAGACTCTTGGAAGCTTGCACCTGGCTTCCTCCAGACTTTGCCTCATGAGATTTTGTCTTTGCTGATCTTACTTTGTAATAAGTTACAATAAGTCATAGCTGTGAGGGCAACTGGAAGTTTTGTTTTGTGAGTGCTTCTAGTGAATCACCAAATCTGGGGGTGGTCTGGGGAGCCCTCAACACGTTTTACATTTAGCCATGCCTTCTACTTAGGCTTATACACTATACGCTGGGGGCGGGGAGTTTGATTTTAGGAGAACTACCCTTTTGGGAAACTACTAGCAGTAAAATCAACCCTATTGACTCCAGGAGCCCAGCCCCATTAACTTATCTCGAGCTCCCTGGTTTTCCAACTGGTCGCTCCAATTAACAAAATACTCAACCATTCAGGGGACCCTACAAGTGGAACCTCCGTTCCCAAAAGGATTCTCCGATTAGATGTATGGCATTTCTGAGGAAAAGTAAGAGAGTTGTCTCTCTTGGAAAGCCTCATGCATTTTTCTACCTGGCCTGCAGAGGTAAGATTTCTCTACATAAGAAAACATACAACAAAATGAGAGCAAAAGAGAGTGGGCTAGCCTCTCATCTACTGACACAGAAAATAAATACCGTATAAACCATGTAGTTCATCAAGTAATCAATTTTGGTTCTTTTGAATCTGGTTTTCCCACTATTTTTCATTATTTTCGTGTCACCACCTAAAAAGGGAAAATTCGATACAATCAATAGTTGGGAAAATCAATGCTTCCTTTCATTTCGATGGAGAATAAACAGAAGAGCAATCCCTTCCTTTATTTTTTTAAATTTTTTAAAGAATTTATTGTCAAATTGGTTTCCATATAACACCCAGGGCTCATCCCAACAAGGGCCCTGCTCAGTGCCCGTCACCCGCTCTCCCCCCTCCCACACCCCCCTCACCCCTCCGTTTGTTCTTAGTCTTTGAGAGTCTCTTATGTTTTGTCTCCCTCCCTCTCCGTGTCTTTTTCTTTTCCCCCTTCCCCTTCCCCATGGCTTTCTGTTAAGTTCTTCCTTTAAATCTTAAAAGCACATATCAGGGGCACCTGGGTGGCTCAGCTGGTTGAGTGCCGACTTCAGCTCAGGTCATAATCTCACGGTTTGTGAGTTCAAGCCCCAAGTCAGGCTCTGTGCTGACAGCTCAGAGCCTGGGGCCTGCTTCAGATTCTGTGTCTCCCTCTCTCTCTGCCCCTCCCCCGCTCGTGCTGTTTCTCTCTCTCTCAAAAATAAAATAACCATTAAAAAAAATCTTAAAAGCACGTATGAGATTAATTTCCCAAGAAACTCTGAAATTACCTGCGAAAATGACCAATCCATGGCAGAAGTCAGTGTTCCTAATGACACAGCCACGTAATAAAACTTTATCAGCATCCAAAGGAAAACCTGAGTTTCTCCAAAATAGCGTTCCTGTAAACTTATCCAGGCGGTTATTGGGTTCCTCACATTCAATAAAACCTTCAGAAAAATGATTCACGTAAGTATTCACATATGAAAGATTTTCTGGTTTTAATTAATTGGGACTGAGTTGAGCAACAAAAAACAAAAGACATGTTTGCACAAACCATCAAATTTTGCCAGTGAATCTTCTCTTTGGAGATACTGGTGTGTGATTTCAAGTGCCATTTTGAACTTGAGATTGGTTTCTCTAAAGGGAGAGGGGGGAAAAAAGAATTAAATGGAACAATTCTGGATCTCAAAAAGGAATATAAGAAAAACTGTGCAAAGTCACGTTAGGTATATTTGGAAGCAGAAGCTAAATCGTTAGCTTTTCCTATTTACAAACTCTCTGTTTGCCTTGGAACTTTGAGTTTAGCGAGGTTATTTCCCGAACTACAGAAAAACTCCTGACTTGGGCGATGTTGGTCCCCTTTGCTGTTTGTTTCGGTGGAGCACCATAACCGGGGCAGAGGCATTTATAAGCTTCCTGTCCTCCTTCTTACTAAACTCTTACCACCAGTCTAGACTTAAATACCACACCACCATTTAAAAATTTAGCTTCTCGGGGCGCTTGAGTGGTTCAGTCAGTGAAGCCTCTGACTCTTGATTTCGGCTCAGGTCATGATCTCAAGGTTGTAAGATCAAGCCCCACGTCAGGTCAGTGCATTGGGATTCTCTCTCTCTCCCTCTCTCGCTGCCCCTCCACCATTCATGGGCTGGCTCTCTCTTTCACTCTCTCTCTCAAAATAAATAAACTTAAAAAACTTGTAGCTTCTACTATTTAATCACATGATTAAGATGATTCTACAAGACATATTTGTTCCAGAAAGTGCTTGGACTCTGTCAACCTATTATTTTCCAGAGTGAACGACTGGATCTCCTATTTTTGAAAGATAATTCTATCTAGGAAATTAGGAAAGGAGCTGGGAACCTTATCCCCCAATACTTGGCATGTCCCACCAACAGAGCGAGGAAGGTGTGTGCTCAAGGACACAGAGAGTCGGGCTGGGCATCTGGGCTCAGGACGGCAAAGCAGCCCACACGTGACAGACAACCTTCTACAGGCTCCATGAATATGGACTCTGGGGTTTCCATATATTCGGAAGTTGGCCTGTGGCCCTCAACTGCCCCCTTCTGTTTGTTCTGACAGGGCACGTAGGAGTTGCCACCTTTGGAAAGCTTTTGAGTCTCTCACTCAATGAGAATAATAGCCATTTTATAGGTAAGATTGATCACCTAATTTATAGACCAAAGACAGACCTGGTTTCACCGAGATGATCTCAGTGCTCCATAAAGAAGTTACGCGCATCTAGGGCGCGAGGAAGGGTGTTCATATCAGAGAGGGAGATGCAGACACTAGCCTGGAGAGCCAACACAGGCGAGCAGCGTCCCAGCCCTGCCACTTACTGAGTGACCTCGGGCAGGCTACTTCACCTCCTTGTGCCTCACTTTCCTCATGGGCAATGTCAAGGTCATAATCTCATAGAATCGCTGAGAAGATTAAGCGAGCTAATACATAAAGCTAATGCAACTTGGCAGGCACTCAATGAATGGATTCAAAACTGGTCACAAACAGAACACGATTCTCTTTGAAGTGGTAGCATACTTAACCAAAGCCAACAAAGGGAAAATTCAAAATTGTCTGTTGACAAAAACTTAAAAAAATCTGTTTTTTTCCCTCAAATTCGTTACATCGATGGTCATTCCTGTGTATCTGGACACTGCTCAGCTGTATACAAAGGGCTCAGGTGTCAATCCTTTTACACTCCCTAAAAGTGGGGCAAAGGGCAGGTTTCAGAGCCCCCACTTCACAGACGGAATTGAGAAAAAGAGAGGTCGGTGTGCTCGGGACACTGCCGGACAGCCGGCTGGTAGTAGAGGCAAGGCTAGATCTCAGGGCTTCCTCAGATGCAGTTGTCAGCGGGATGAATGCGCCTTTAACGGTCAGCCTTAAAACAGGCCCAGCGAAGACCCGCTTACCCATCCAGTTCGGCGGTTTCGACATAGCAGAGGCTGTTGGGCTCGGAGCTGGACAGCAGCAGGAGGTCAGCCTGTTGAAAACAAGACACGCCGATAACACTGAGAGCTCCAAGGCACAACTGAGCGCCGAGGGCAGATGGGAGGACAGGCGATGAGGGAGGCACGGCTTATCCACTTACCGGAATAAAATCATTTTTTTTCAGACGAATGACATCTCCAACTTGAATATCCTTCCACTTGGCAGTTTTGAACCTAAATGTTAAAAATAATGAGAGTTTATTGGCCTTTTAAAAAGTCACTGGCAAAGGATTTGGAATTCGTCTTTCTAGGAGCCAAAGATTTCTGGGAAAACGTGAATAGCCCAGAAAAAAAGGCTTCCTAAAAGTTCAGCCATTTAACGATGAAACCACACTAAGTGGTCATGTGAATCGTAGAGTCCTCTGAAGGGAGTGGTGATGATGGTAATGACTTTGAGGGGTTCTTTCCATCCAACGGCATGTAATGAAGGCTTGATGGGGCTACTTAAACGTGTGGCAAGGAAAGACTCGGCTCCTTTTTTGTTTTTGCTCACGTCCTGTGCTTCCACTCTCCTCTTCTCTTGCCTCTGGGTTCTCCACTACCTGCTCAGGACGCAGGTCCCAGGTGGGCCCAGGACAGGAACACATTCTGGCTCCCGCACAGGCCGCCCTGAATCCTCAGGGAACTTTAGAGCATGCCTCCTATTAAGGTACCTTTTCAATGAGCATGGATTGCTTTTATAATAAGTCTATAAGGACATTGATAAAATGCAAAATAAAATTTAAAAGATGACTATTTTTCCACCTTAAATTTCACAAGAAATATCCATTTAAATGTCTAACAAATCAACATTTTAAAAAGTTTTAAAATACAGCAGTCTGTTTTAAAATTTTTGACACATTGAAAAGATATCCGTAATAGAGATTATGAATCTATCACAACTAATAAACTTAATATTTTTGGAGGCAGAACTCCAATTACCATGTGTGTCCTCCCATTAATTTATGGATAAAAGAGAGCCGGAGATTTAAAATACGGTTTTGTTTTGTTTTTCACTTAAAATACATTTTAAATATATGCTCATACCCCAGTGTGGCCAATTTTATTAGAATCTAATATGCAATTCTTTTTTTTTTTTTAACGTTTATTTATTTTTGAGACACAGAGACAGAGCATGAGCAGGAGAAGGGCAGAGAGAGAGGGAGACACAGAATCCGAAGCAGGCTCCAGGCTCTGAGCCGTCAGCACAGAGCCCGATGCGGGGCTCGAACTCACAGACCGCGAGATCATGACCTGAGCCGAAGTCGGCCGCTTAACCGACTGAGCCACCCAGGCGCCCCTAATACGCAATTCTTAATCTCAGGATTTAAAAAAAAATTTGGCTCATCTGTCAATAAATTAAATTGTAGTTAGTTTACATTTCAGTATCTCTAAAACTGTAAATTAGAATTTGCATCTGGGTGTCAAATTATAAATGAACAAATTAAGAATCTTCTTGCCACAGCTCTTTGGGGGTACTAGTGACAATTCTGTTGGACCTTTCCACTGTGACATCTGGTTTCCCCTTAGAAGGTCCCACTGCCGGGCCCCACAAGGCCCAATTCCCCACACAGGCTTGACCCTCCTCTAGGGGGAGCTGGAGCTATGGGCCTATCAGATATGCACTCTGACCCCCAAATTCAAGGCCACTCAGAGCTCCCAGTGGAGTTCGCCAGGTTGTGGGCTGTTGCCAGAGTTGTGCGGGCTGGCTAAGAATCTTACTGCCCTTCATTAGACCAATTCTAAGTGATTTGAAAGGTAACCTTCAGAACAGAATCCATGTATTTGGGAGGGGAAAAAAGCCATCCCGATAGACTGATAGATTGACACAGTCCGTATCCAAATTAGACACAGTGGAACGGTGCCTGTAAATCACCTTATTTTTCTCAGTGTTGACACATAAAACATCTTTGAATTGGGCCTTTACCACTAATTTTTTCTTTTTTAGTGAGGCGTAATTGACATACAATATCCTACAGTTTCAGGTGGACACACAGTGATTCGACATTTTCTCAGTCACTATTTTGAGCACTTGACTTTGTGGTTCTGCCTCCAGGCGCTGGCTGAAAAAACAACTCATTACTGGTCTGTGAGTTGGCACGCTGGTCACAATGGACAGTATTTATTTAACATTTATTGAACACTGTGTGTTGGAGCCTCTGATGGACAAAAAACAACCAGACACCATCAAGACAGTCTCCTTGAGAAACTTCTAGCTCAGGACAGAAGAGGAGACGCCTACACAAATAATTCTAATAAAAGTCCGGTCAGAATAAGAAAGAGGAAAGCAACATGCTC
Organism: Paguma larvata; assembly: GCA_030068075.1. Taxonomy (NCBI): domain Eukaryota; kingdom Metazoa; phylum Chordata; class Mammalia; order Carnivora; family Viverridae; genus Paguma; species Paguma larvata. The sequence goes on from JAINVK010000200.1 coordinate 26,962, forward strand.
TTGAATGCACAGCGAAGGGAGAAATCGCTTTAGCTGGAGAATCGGGAAAGGTGTCAAGACATTGGAGCCAAGTCCTGAACACATAAGTTGGGAACAGCACACATGGGCCGTCCAGGCTGAAGGAGCCATGTAAACACATCGGTGCTGATGCCACGGGGCTCAACGGACGAGTGCCCGCACCCAATTCGGCTGTAGTCCCTGGGTCACAAGGAGAGTACCGAGTCTTAGTAAGTTAAGAGAGACTCTCACAGTGAAAAGGCGGCCGTGCTGATGGACTTCTAAGTTTGGAATGGCTATCTCGGAGTATGTTTCTAGACATACTTATCCATTCTGTTCTTGTAACTATGTTACAAATTAAGGAAGACACAGTACCTGCCATCCTTAATGACTTCACACGTCCTATTATTAATTTCATTATCCATTTTATGGCGAGCCTTTAGAAGAGAGGAGGGGAAAGGTTATTTTAATTTTCTCAACACATAAGATATTAACGCCAACCTAAAATAAGCTCACAGCAGTGAGGAGAAAGTCGCATGAGAAATCCTTACCGCATCATCCACCAGGTCTTTGATGGCCGTGACGCCCAGCACCAGGAGCAAGGGCACCAGGGTGGTGTACCACGCCAGGGTCGTGATTTCAGGAATTGTCTGAAAGAGATATAAGGTAGAAGTGTGTGCCCGCGAAGGCATGGCTTCTATAGGTAACTGCTAATTCTAACCTCCCAGTCTACATCCTGCAGACCATGTAGGAAAGTCATTGTAGCCTCCAGCCAACCACCTTCTTGCTGCCCAATCTAGCTCATGGCCTCCTGGACTCCAGAGAACAGTGGCTCCTGTAATTGTTTCATTGAGACCTTAACTGGACACCAGGGGGGCTAAAAGAGAACCGCTCTAAACTTTCTGTGAAAATCATAACTAACAGGAGGGAGGGCAGTGTGGGGAGCCGGGACAAATAGTCTTTCATAGGGACTGCGTGTAAGGCTCTCCGCTGCTGGTTGCTTGCCCGTGGTCTCTGAGGGTCTCATGATGGAGGCAAGGATAGCAGTAGGTAGCAGCTGCCTCTGAAAGCCAGTGATTGCGCTGGGCCTCAGAGGAAGCCTTGCCTCCATTAAGACAGCCTTCGAGTTGGAACCAAAGATTGAGAAGCAAGTTTAGTAAAGATCTCTTGTTACCATCCTGTGGATCGTCAGGTCACATAACATAGTCATTAAAATGACAGGCTTTGCAGTGAAGTTCCTGGGTCCGAGTCCCGCCCCGCTCTCTCGCTTAGGGTTTGGGACTTTGAACAAGTTCCCTCACCAGTGAGGAACTCAGTTCCTCTGAAAATGGAGGTTATGATAGCACTTACACCACAGAGTACAAGAATTAAGTGAAGTAATAAGCAAAGGGCTGTCTAAAGCGATTACCATCACTTTTAACTTAAATTGCTGGATCTTAAGACAAGATGATTGGGGTTTGGTTGGGAGAGAGAACGATCATTGGCCGCGCTATTACCAATGTGTGTAACTCCCCCTTTTCCTTGCTAGAAGGAAGGAAGGGAAGAATAGCCCACTTATGACATAGCAGTACCTTCAAAGTTTAGTGTTTATCTCCACGTGGGCCGGTTTCAAAGGTCCCTCTTGATAACAGGACCATCCTATACTATCAAGCCAGTAGATCTCACACCCTGCTAAATCTGTGGGGTCTCCGTTTCTCCCTCGTGTTTCTACGTCACTCCCAGCATCCTCCATCCCTACCCGCACACACATATTCCCACAGGAATCCCTCCTCAGTGAATCCCAGATGAGACAGTTTTCCAAATCCAATGCTTGATGTAAAAGAATTTGATAAAAAAGTGGCTACACTGTCCTTTGTCACCTGCACATCAGGGCTAAAGGTTGATAATCCAGTAACTAGAGGGTGTAGAGTTCCCTTGATTATAACAATGATTTCGAGACAGGTAAAATCAACACTGTCTAGAGAAGTGAATCCTTTGCTGCAATCAAGAAAAAATAAAACTCCGGAAAAGACTAGGCCTTCTGTCAACATAAAAACCAATTCACAAAAATAATTTATTGACAATTATGACCAAAATATTGATACAAATAAGTAATATCCTTGAGGAAAGTAAGCATCTAAATGAAAAACAAAGGGCAAGCATACAATGAATAGAATTTTAAGGTACAAATAATTTTACAGTGTGAAGGTTTTAATTGTATTCACTTCAGGGAAGCCAGCGTTAACATTCACATTAGCATGCAAGTGAATTTTTTTAAATATAGAATTAAACTCTTTCCATTTGCTTCCTTTCCCTGTTCATTTAACACTGTCGAGCCGGTTCCGTGTGAGGCACTATTTCCTTCCGTGCAAAAGGCCCGATGTTAATACCACAATTTTCAAGATTACATGTGTCCACAACTTAAATATTACTGAGTCATAACTCGAAACAGATTTAAGATAACAAAGGGCATTACCTGTAAGATAAGAAGGATCAGGAAATAGAAATTGGCTGCTCTCTTAAACTGCTCAAACAAATTCATTGGTAGAAAGGTACAGGCATTGTACTTGTACGTTTTAATTGCATTACTCTGTTGGGGGAAAAAAAATGAGACAGTCATTCTACATGGGGCCACACTTTTCTCCCGATGTATACACACCTGTGAAAATCACTAAAGCTTGACGGCCTACAGGGACACCAGGTCACGGGCCAGGAAGACACTGAGATTTCCTTTACGCTTTTAATTCTAATCAGGCCTCCGAATGACTCCTTGGAGGCTTAGGTCAGAGACAACAGCAAGAAGCAGACATTTCACTTCAAAGGTCTCGGTGGCAAATCTGTGCTGGCAGACTCCTGGACTCCTCAGAGCTCTTAGAAACCAGGGCGGGGGCACCTGGGGGGCTCCGTCCGTTGAGCGTCCGACTTTGGCTCAGGTCATGATCTCACAGTTTGCTGAGTTCGAGCCCCTATGCTCTGTGCTGACAGCTCAGAGCCTGGAGCCTACTTCAGATTCTGTGTCTTCCTCTCTCTGCCCCTCCCCTGCTTACGCTCCCTCTCTCTCTCTCTCAAAAATAAACATTAAAAAAGAAAAAGAAAACAGGGCAAAGGGAGACGTCAGCACGGACAACAAGGGTGAAAAAGGAACATTCCTTTACTGAAGGGCCATGGAGGCTACTGTGTAAAGTAAAAGACACTGTTGTGTGTTGAGTTGTGAGCCCCAAAAGATATGTTCACATCCTAACTCCGGTAGCTGTGACTGTCATTTTATTTGGGAACGGGATCTTTGCAGATGTAATCGAGTTACAGTGAAGTCACACTGGATGAAGGTGGACCCTCATCCAATGACTGCTGCCCTTAGAAGAAGAAGAGGACACAGACATAGGGACGCACAGGGACAAGGCTGGGGGGAAACGGAGCCAGAGAGTGGAGGGATGTGTCTACAAGCCAGAAAATGCCGAGGGTTGTTGGCAACCTCTAGAAGCTGGGGGAGAAGCTTAGAACACACGTTCCCTTGGACCCTCCAGAAGGAACCAACCCTAATGACACCTTGATTTTGGACTCTGGGCCCTAAACCATAAGAAAATACATTTCTGTTGTCTTAAACCAGCCTGTTTGTGGCTCTGTTACAGCTGTCCTAGTGAACTAAAAGACACATTACAACATGTAAGCTCACACCTGACAAGGGACCCTTGATCATATTTTATTATTTTTTTTTAGTGTTTATTTTTGAGAGGGAGAGAGCAAGTGGCGGAGGGGCAGAAACAAGGTGACAGAGAATACAAAGCGGGCACTGCACCGTCAGCACAGAGCCGGATGCAGGGCTCGAACTCACGTGCCATGAGATCATGACCTGAGCCGAAGTTGGACACTTAGCTGGCTGAGCCACCCAGGACCCCTCTCGTATTTTAAAGGTAGTAAGAACTTTTGAGGTAAAAAGATCTGCAGTCTGTATCTATCACAGGCAGAGAAGGGGGAAATAGGTTATTACGATTCCTTTCAAATTCTTATAACTTTCAAACGTAAGGTTTCTGTGACACTGTTGTACATTCTTCTATAAAACATAAAGAGAACTCTGCACACACACAGGGAAATTTTCAATCTGCATAATTTTGTTTTGGTTTGTGCCAAGCCACCCCTACTCACCTTTATTAAACTCAATGTGATGAATAAAAATGATATTCTATACAACGGACAATGATTATCAATGTAACGGGCCAGGGATTATCTGGAAAACAGGTGTCTCCTGAAGTTGGTAAGCATCATGGCTATTGGAAGAAACTGGCTCTTAGTAAAGATGAGTTAGAAATTTAAAATCCATGGGGCGCCTGGGTGGCTCAGTCGGTTAAGCATCTGACTTTGGCTCAAGTCATGATCTCATGGTTCGAGGGTTCAAGCCCCATGTCACTCTGTGCTGACTGACAGCTCGGAGCCTGGAGCCTGCTTTGGATTCTGTATCTCCTTCTCTCTCCACCTCTCCCCTGTTCTCTCTCTCTCTGTCTCTCAAAATAAATAATAAATGCTAAAAAACATTTTTTTTAATTTAGAAAGTTAAAATCCACTTACCCCATATTTGCTCTCCTTAATACAAAAGAACTTTGTGCTCATAAACTGGGGCTGTTCATGGAAGCTTCGATCATTTGCCTTGACTTGCCATGTGCATTCTTTTAAAAAGAAAGAGAAGAGAGTCCATCAAGCACAAAATTAGCAGATTGTCGTGGGCTGAACTGTGTCCTTCCCAGGCTCATCTGTTAAAGTCCAAGCTCCCGCGCCATGCCTCGGAATATAACTTTATTTGGAAATAGGGCGATTGCAGATGTAATTGAGTTAAGGCGAGGTCATTAGAGTTGACCCCAAATCAATAAGGGGATGGCCTTCTTAAAAAGCAAGCAAATCTGCACACAGATACGCACAGTGGGGAGACGGTATGAAGTCTCAGGGAAAACACGGCCACCTAAAGTCAAGGACAAAGGCCTGGAACAGACCCTTCCCTCACAGCCTCAGTAGGAACCAACCGTGCCCACGCCTTGACCTCAGATTTCCAGTCTCCAAATCTGTGAGACAGTAAGGTTCTGCCATTGAAGCTACCCAGTTTGTGCCGCTGTGACGGCAGCCGTAGCCAGTGAACGGACGTGCTGTAATTCATAGAATGTTCATGGACCATTGGAATTCTAAAAGAGTAGTCCTCATTTAAACATGGCCCCAACAAAATCCCAGAGCCCCCAGAAGGTCACAGCTAAATTAAGTCGAATTATCTTTTTCAAACTCATGTACTTGGTTTGTAAAATTTGTAACCCATTAAATATTGGGTGAATGAAAAAAAATCAAAGAAAAAGGACATCACCAGCTCATTCAACACTTTTGAGTCTTGATCACAGGTCAGCGTGCACTGTTTTACCTCATGTGCTTAATGTCACATACACAGTACCGAGAAGACTCGGTCCTTTCAATCGGCAGTTCTAAATTCCAAGCAACTTGAGAAAGTCCGTAGCAACTCTACTGCCGGGAAAACATTCCTCCCCCAAGAAGTGTCTCATAAAACACTCCTCCCAATCCGCGCCCCCCCCTGCCCACACTAACTCTTTCTGACCTGAGACTCCTTGGGGGTAGTTTTCTCCACACTTACTGGCAGCTATTGTTTACTGGTTTAACAGAGCAATTCCCAACTCTGTGAGATCACATCCTTCCTACTTCCCCCCTACGGGCAACCACATTCCTAACATCTGTGCTGATCACCCCCTTATTTTTCTGTATAGATTTATCCAGTATGCATCCCCCAAAATAAATTGTTCAGGCCACAGTTTTGAGCTGTGTCACTTGTATTCTTTTGTGTATTGCTTTTTTGCCCTCAACACTATGTAAGTTTCATCTATACTAACGGGATGGAGTAGAAGATACACTATTCATTCTTCTGTGGGTGAATGGTTTGGGTGTTTCTAGCATCTTGCTATTATTACACATTATTTTGCTATAAGCATTCTCAGATTATCTTCTGGAACTCGTAACATTTTTTTCCCCAGGTATCTACTCAGTCTGGGTGATGACTTTCCTCTTTTACTTGGCCACAAACTTCCTGCACCCATCCTCCTTCTCTTGACTGTCCCTTGAAAGGACAGGAATCCAGTCTATGTTCAGGAGCCCTCGGGCAGGGGAGAGAAAGAAGAAGAGGAGAGGGAGGTAGTGATGGTATGACGTCAGCTACAGCGTTGGGGAACCAGTCGGGAAGGCATGAGGCAAGGTGGCATCTTCACGCTGGCTCTAAAGAGCGTGAGTGTGAGGTGGGGGTCGTCTGACCGGAGACTGGGGACTCAAGCTACACCATGGTGACATCACACCACCAGTCCACTGTGAGATTACCACTAGGCTGTGGGACATAGAGAGTCCAACAGAAGATCTGTTCCATCCGGGAATGGTCTGTATGTTACCTAACTTGCAGAAAGGAAAGGTGGAAGGTCTCCAGGAACTCTTCTCTGAGCCTGGGCCCCCACAGTAACTCTGTCTGTCTGCTCCTCTGTCTCCTTTTTAATGAGACTCCAAGTTTCCAGCCCCCTTTCTCCCCATACCCAGCCCCTGGTTACCCTCTGCTGTCTCCACGTTCCTCCCTCAACAGTCTCAGACACAACACCCACCTCTCTATCTCACGCTGGGACCACTGTTTTGTGGTAGAGCTGGCTTTGATGTTGCTCAGTGAAGAGACAACCCAGGGGCTCTCTTACTTCCAGAATTAGCAGGAGATGGGCTCCTCCCTGATTTGTGAAATGTCCTGGGGTTCTTTGTGGTGGGACGGTAGCTGCTGCTTCCTGGGCCGATCCAGACTTAATTCTTTTTGTCATCTCTAGTGGCTCCACAGCGGGCTGTGGACTCACTGGAGGTCGATTTCTGAGTTGATCTGTCACCCCTGTCTTATAGGAATTCTCACCCACCCCATGGCGATAGGAACTCCTCCTGCGGGGTTTGGTCCTCCCTTCTTTCCTTCCGAGCTGTGGCACTGGGCTTGGAGGCTCCTTGGCTTCCAACTTGTCCACTTAATGTAGCCTTCACTCTGCAAGGCTGAACTGAGGGTCCCACTCCACATGTTCAGTGGCTTTGGCAGCAGGCTTGCAGGTAGCCCCTGGGCCTGCAACCACCACATTGGGCACCTCTCTGGGGACAGCCCGGGGCCTCACATGACATGCTGAAAGTACCCCGGAGGATATGCTTGCAGACCTCCTGAATGAGAGAAGGTAAAGCTCCCGAGGTGAGGTCTAGTTTATCTCTGGCTCAAGTCCCTTCTGTCTCAATGGATCGCCTATTGACGAAGCCCAGCACCTCATGGAAATTTCAGCTAAAGGGACCTTTCTAACATAGAGATGATGAACCTGGCAGTCGGGCTACCTCCACAGAGGAAAAATATTTCCACCCGCCTGGTTGACTTCTTCAGTCCCATGATGTATAGGTCGGTTGCTAACCTATGTCCAGTGCTTACGATGTGTCAGGCATCAGGCCAAGTAGTCCAGCTACTCTGTCCACTTTGCTGTACTGACTGGGCCTTCTTTTGTGACCTATGCTCCAAACCACCCTGAGAACTCTGCCCATGAGCTGACGTCAGATGGTTGCTTACCAGCATAGGGTTGACCTTTCCGCCAGGAAAGCTGGAAGTCAAATATCAGGTTGTGCTTGGTTTCCTAACAGGAAGGCATAGGCATAAACACGCCACCACTATGAAGGCCCAAGACAGGATGCTATCGATCGAGAAGAAAAGTTGAGGAAGCACCTCTTTGGCGTTAGGTCCTCCGGTGACTTGTGTTGGAACGTGCACACTAGATGAACCTCCCTTGGGGGGACGTACATGTGTGGGTGAACCCAGTTTTGATGAGCCCCTCCTCCCCTGCAAACTGGTAAGGGAGGGAAATTAACGACTAATGGGACTCAACTGGTTTCAGAGATGGGAATACACTAAAAAACATTTTCAAGTAAAGAATTCTAAAAATATCCATCTTACATAATTATCTCAATGAAGATATACTTTTGAAAATATTGTATTTCATTTTTTCAAATGATTCATTTTCTAGACCTCTCCCTCATAGGAAGTACAGATAATTCTGCCAAAGGGACAAGTGTGGACTACTGAAAAATGCAAATAATTAACCTTGTTACTTTTTTAAACACCACAAACCATTACTGAAAATTCCTCTTGCATCATTTGGGCTGCCCTTCATTGGGCAATCATAATGATCGTGTCATTACAAATGCAGCTGCTCCCAGCACCTCTGTAGCTCAAGTGCAATTTTATCAAATGGGAAAATTAAAATGGACCCGTAAGACAACTCATAAGCACTATTGCAATGTGCGTTATCAATTACGTAATCAGAATATAACGTACACAACGGAAATTTCTTTTCCACTCAAATAGGACACCTAAATAAAAGTACGTAAAATAGATATTTATGGGCTAATCTTGAATCCATTCTATGTTACGGTAATTTGAAAATACATGTGCTTTTAATGGTTTACTTTAGCTTGCTGATGGCTTACGAGACCCCTCCAGTCACCAGTGTTCCAGAACTTCCCTGAGCTGCTGCTCTAAAACTCAGGGAGGCTGAGAAGAAAAACTGACAGGATTCCTCAAGAATCAAGAAAAGGCCAAGGGGAAGGGATAAAAATCGATCTCAGAAAAACTCAACGGGAAAGAATAAGCTGGTGACGAACTGGATTCTTCGGTCCCCCTCATGGTTCTTTAAATTTCCCTCAGCATGAAACCCCCCAGCCAGTGGCTCCTCTGTCTGTCCCAGCACTACGCCTCATCTCCAGCCCATTTTGATGTGGACACCTCGGACATAAAGTAGTGTTTGACCTCAAGCAGGGCCAGTGAAGGGTCTACTGGAAATGACCTTGGTCTCTTAATTTTATGCTTTTGATAACACCTTAGAGAGATCAGAGAAAAACCAAGGTCTCTTCATCTGCAACATACTGAGCTCAACCACAGGAGCTTTCTAGTTAATTTCAGAAATCTGATTGTAGTCAAAGAGTCAATAACCCTACTTCCAACAAGGTTCCTTGTCTGGCATAATTCAGACAAATCAGAGGGCAGATAAACTGATGCCTTCTCTTAATTCTCTCTTGAGTTTTATGCTAATTGCTTGAGGATTATTTCAAGCAGAGACCATAAAAAAAACTGTGTTCTGTGTTCAAATACATTTGCAAAAGACAGCATACAATACTGCATCCTTTGTTGTCTTGGACATTCAGTGGACCTTGGCGATAGATTAAAGGCTCTGTGAAGACATTTTAAAATTTTTATTTAATTCAGTCTTTTCAAAATTAATGTGACCACAGGCACATTTTGTTTTAAAATCACTGAACACCTAACTAATATGGTTTGAGAAATGCTGTGCTGAAGCGCATACCTTTCGGAAGAGCAGCAAAACAGCATTCAGAAATATTTGTCTTTTTGATCAGATATTAACTAATTACTCACTTGGAACAGAGAACTTTATTAGACATTTGGACCACAAGGCTAATTTACAGAAAAAGAACATGTCTTATCCCATGGGGGGCCTGGGTGGCTTAGTCAGTTAACGTCCAACTCTTGGTTTCATCTCAGGTCATGATCTCATGGTTCGTGAGTTCGAGCCCCACCTTGGGCCCCGCACTGATGCTTGGGCTTCTCTCTCTCTCCCTCTCTCTGCCTCTCCCCCACTCGTGCTTTCTCTCTCAAAATAAAATAAAAAGTTAAAAAATTTACAAAAATACTTAAAAAAAGAAGAGATCTTGTCCCATTTTCTAGAATGAAAATATTGACTAAGAAAAGAGAAGAAATAATAAATTTCCAAGCAAACAATGCACGTATGTCCCTTTGGTTAAAAGCTAGGAAGATATCAACTAATGACATTGTGTAAAACCATCAACGTGTGTGTCTGGATGTGCATTGAACATCAACCAGCTGTGGCTCAAAACCATCCCCGAATTTGTCAAATGTGTATTCAGTACATCTAAACGTTGCTACGTGGTATTCAGAGTGCTCCTACAGTCCCCAAAACCTTTGATGGTTGCCATCTGGAAAAGGAAGCAAACTTCGCCTGGCCCCTCATCGTTACTGCTGGTTCTGAATTCCTGTTTGGACACCAGCCACCAGATAGCTGCATGGGTGGGCATGAACTGCAGTCAGCCAGCAGAGGAAAAAGAGCAAAAGCTTTACATCAAAAAGAAAACCCGGGGCGCCTGGGTGGCTCAGTTGATTAAGCGGCCGACTTCGGCTTGGGTCACGATCTCACAGTCTGTGGGTTCGAGCCCCGCGTCGGGCTCTGTGCTGATGGCTCAGAGCCTGGAGCCTGCTTGGGATTCTGTGTCTCCCTCTCTCTCTGCCCTTCCTCTGCTCACACTCTGTCTCTATGTCTCTCAAAAATAAATAAAAACATTAAAAATAAATTAAAAAAAAAAAGAAAACCCAACAAACAACAGAAGAGAAAAATGGGTAAAGGACATGAATAGACCTCTCCTACGAAGGGAAATTCAAATGGTTCTTAAATATGTGAAAAGATACACAAGTTCATTAGAAAAGAAGTGCAGTTCTTCGGGGAGGTACCGATTTTTATCCTGTAATGGCAAAATGCTGGCAAAGAAGAAAGAATGTGAGGACACACTGGGTTGAAGAGAGAGTGGAGGGTCGGGCGCTCTGAGGTGGTCTCCGTGGACAGCAATTTGGCCACGTGTATCAGATTTTAACGCACACATGCGCGGACTGACGGAGCAATCCCACCTCTAGGAATTGATCCCCCTCGGATATATTCATGCACGGGAGAAATGAGCATCTAAGCACTCTTCGGTGCAGCCCTATGTATCAGAAAGACAGAAACAGCCCAAATGTCACCACGAGCAGCTGGTTAAACACCTACATGACAAAAGTCTATGCAGTCTGCAGAAAAAAAGAATAAGGTGGCTTTCTATAGACTCGGAGGGCAGATCTCCAAATTATACTAAGTGACAAAAGCAGGGGGTGTGTACCATACTGTGCTCTCAGCCATGTGACACGCAGAATTCATGCACGGTAGAGATGCACGCAGGTGCACATATTGGCACACGTGTGTTTATGGATCTATGGGTATCCAAGGGCACGTGTTTGTAAGTCTTCACTGCACGTATAAGTGTATGTATATTTTCAGGAGGACATTTGAGAAACTGACAATATCAGTTTCTTTCTGGGAAAGAAAACTGCGTGGCTGAAGGGAAGAGGAGGCAAGGAAGGAGATTTCATTTTCACCATTCCCTTCAATAATTAGCTCCAAATGCACATACTACCTTTTAAAACGGTACGTTTGCAATTCAATTCCTTCCCTCTATAGGTTTACATATAAAACCAATGTGTATGTTGCTTGATTTTCTTATGGTCATTATACCATTATATTTACTATTAAAATTTTTTTTTTTTTCTAAAAGGCAGCAGTGGAGATAAATCAAGAGGGAAGAATAGAGGAAAAGATGGACATCTATGTGGCCATGGCTTCTGATGCCCAGCCAGGCCACAGGGCTTCAGGACGGGAATGCCACAGTCGGTTGGCGGTTTGCCCTGGTCACACTACGAGCAGCAGTAAGCAGGATGTATTTGAAGGGAACAAGTTTCAGGGCAGAAGGCCACTGCAGTTATTCATGCGAGCCAAGCCAGAACTAAGGGACTGGAAACGGAGAGCAGACAAATTCAAGAACTCTAGGACAACTGTCCGAACGTGGGCAAGAAAGAATGAGAGCTGGAAATGAGAAAAAGGTGACCTCGGGAGCCCAGCCTGGGTGACTGGATGACAGGGGTGCCAGGAGCGAGCTAGAGAACACAGAGGTGGAAGTCTAGGTGGGGCGGGGAGGGGCTGGTGAATTGAAGAACCTGGAGGATGCATGCGGGGAAGGAGCCGCAAAGCAGATCTGGTCTCCAGGCTGAGGTTGAGGGCAGAGATACAGATTGGAAGGTACTGGACATGCAGATGCGGGTTGGAACCCCAAGTGTGAATGGATCACATCGGGAGTGAGCATGGTGGTTTTAGGACGGAGACTCAAGGAGCCCGGACAGAGAGGGTAGCGACACAGGAAGAGAGGGGATGGCTGGGGTACAGGAGGCAGGCGGCTGGCCTCCCCTTCCCCGGGCGAGGGGCGCAGAAGGATGGGTGAGCTTGCCCAGCCTTGGGTTTCTCGACGTACGGAGATGAAGAGGCTCAAAGTGGGTGCCCTCAGGAGCGCCCTGATGGTTTGAACGGCTCTTGAGAAGATAAGAAAGGCATCAGCCAAGGGCGGGCAAGAGCATCAAGAAATGATGTTTCTCTGCTGGTTTGTGTGGTATTCATAGCATTCAGCTCTGTTGCCCCCTCACTCCACCTCATCTCCCCCAAAAAGAAAAAAAATGAGCTCAAAAAATGAGAATGAAAGCAAAAGGCCAGATGCCGTGGCTTGCTTATGAACACACACACACACACACACACACACACCCCTTTGCTCCTTGTTCTCAGTACTTGGTACATAAAGCGTGGACCAGTTGGACCACCAAACATCTGGTTAGAAATGCAGAATCTCAGGCCGCACCAGAGAATGGCAATTGAACAAGATCCCGGATGGATTCCTGTGCTCTCGGTGGGAGGGGTTAGTTTCAACTTGGAATCCCCAGGAGGGGCTTTTCTCACATCTTGACGCCCGGGGCCCCCCGCCCCGGGGAGTTTTGCTTCAGTCCGGGCTGAGCCCAGCGAAGGTCCCAAGCGATCCTAATTTGCAAGCGAGGTTGCCATCCGCTTGCTCAAGAGCCGTGTTTCTTCTCAGCCTTTCTCCTGCCTCCATCCCACCTGAGGGTGACGAGTCCGAGCAAGGCAGGACTTCAAGTTTTCGACTGCCTTTTGAAATTAATGTCTCTCTCTCTCTCAGGAATCTTTATTTTCATGGCGTTTTCCCAGCTTGATGCGCATCCTAGGCATCTTGTTAACAGATTCTGATTGGCTGGTCTGGGAGGAACCCAAGGCTCCGATTTAATTAGCGCCCAGATGAGGCTAGCTAATAGACCCCGCTCTCAGGAGCAGGTGCGCTAGGGGATGAGTCAGACTATTGTCCTGGTGTGATGTTGAACCCGGTGAGATTCATTCTAAAATAAAAGTCCAGGCCCCGGTGGAGTTTAAAAGCTCCACACAAGATTCCGTTGCATCATGGGATTGAGAACCCCCATCAGAGCGAGTGTCTTCCTAAGGCGACACTCCTATCATTACAAACCTGCTTTAGAGACTCAGGTTTCAAACTGGCACTAAGAAAAACAACAGCCAAGTAGGTGTCCACGAGCAAGAGCTTTCTGCTCGAGGTTCAGTCCTAAATGACCTCACTCCAAAGCAAGTTCTATAAAATGAGATAGAACAGTCTCATCACCCCCTTCCCCATTACAAATCGCTCATCCAGGAACACCCCATACACCCTTGTTTTCTAAGCTGACGGTTACTGTGGTATTCCTAAAGCTAAGGGGGTAGAAGGCAGACCATGGCTTCTTAGAGACAAAAAATAAGTAGCCAGCGTGGAATTTCCACACGGTCGAAAATTCACAACGCGTCCACTTGAGTGGAGAGCATGGCTCTCCTCAGCATGTTTCGTGGATTTTCTATGATTTACATATTTCAACGGACTCATCTGTGTTTTGATCCCAGAGGAAAATTAATTCATAAGTGCTCTAGAGAGCCGCACCCTTAATTCCAGATTCTTCTTGGAAGACACCCCTCCCGTCAGGTATACGGCTGTCTTTGTTTTGTTGATGCCACATCCAATCTGAAACCACAGCAAAGAAGGACAACTTCCTTTCCTCTGTCTGTCTGGATGCACGTGCAGTGATACCTTTAAACCTTAGCAGTTGCACTTTGCATCTTAACCACTGACCATTTTGCCCCTGAACAGAATTTTGAAGAGCAGTCTGAGTTGGAAGAGAGTTTTAAAGAAACGCAGTTCTGGGGTGCCTGGCTGGCTCAGTTGGTAGACACGCAATACTTGATCTTGGGGCTGTGAGTTCAAGCCCCACGTTGGGCCTAGAGCTTACTTAAAAAAAGAGAGAGAGAGAGAGAGAGAGAGAGAGAGAAAGAAATGCAGTTTTATATTTTCAAGAACAGAGAGCCACCCAACCCAGTCGGGAGGAAAGGGCTTTGGGGACTGCCTGTAAAGAACAGCTGGACGCGAATGAAGCAGCTTGTCGCAGGCTCACGCTTCCGAGGTGCCTAGAAGATGCTCTGTAAGTGGCTTAGCATTCCCTGCGTGATCGTGTTCACAATGTGATTTTTGGCTTTAACCAAAAGTCAAAGACAAATGACACTGGAGCCTCTGTCTGACTCGGCCCCAATTCCAAAGTGGTAGAATCAGAATTAGTTCTAGTACGCAGCAGCCCCGTGTCTTTGCTAACTCAAGCCCAAGAAGGTATGCAAACCGGGCAAGTGTGCACCCCAGGAGCCCACGGGCTGGGGGATGGCTGTGTTGGGTGGGAGTGTGCGTGCGTGTTTGTGGAAGGGGTGAGGGGCACGTCCTCACTGGAGAGACTCTGCGGCCATTACCTGCAGTCGCCCTGTGCCCTCCATGCCACTTACATGGGCACAGCAAACTCCAGAAGTCAATCAGCTACTCTCACTGGGATGGCAGTCTGGGAACTGAAGCTCAGCGCAGTCTATCACTGCGTGGCTAAGAATTTGAAATGCTAGGGGCACAGTCGGTGAAGCGTCCATCTTCAGCCTACGTCACGATCTTGCTATTCCCAAGTTTGAGCCCCATGTCGGGTTCTGTGCCGACAGCTCAGAGCCTGGAGCCTGTTTTGATTCTGTGTCTCCTTCTCTCTCTGCCCCTCCCCCACTCATGCTTAATCTCTTTCTCAAAAATAAACATTAAAAAGAAATTTTAAAAGAAAAAAGAATTGGAAATGCTATCACTTCCCGGCAACGAGGCTGCTCCATTCTAAGTCATTTCACACCACTTCATCAAATATGTTTGCCTGCCTGGTACCCAGCAGCACTAGTGGATGTCTCACCCATAACCCAAACTAGTGAGGTTCAAAACAACAGCTCTCTCCTTGTGGTCCCTCCCCCTGCACTACTCATCCCTACAAATGGCTCTGTTATCCACCGTGGCAGAAAGCACTTCCGAAGTCTATTGCGACAATATCTTCCAACCTGCAATGTGACCTTCTTACACCTCACCAACAAACGGCATCTAATCTCCCTTCCCCTGAATCAGTCCTCGCCTCAGTGACTCTCTCGTAACCAAGAGGTGCTCAGCACAGGTGATGCTGCCTGAATTCTGCAACCAGCTTCTGCTTCAATCTTGATCTTTTCGGATGCTCGTTCTTCAGGTGCCCCCCTCATAGGACCCTCCGTTGCAGCCCCGTGCCAGGCAGAGATGCCCAAACCAGGCAGAGATGCTCCCATCTACAGACCCGGCTGAGCCTTTGAGTCACCCAGCTCAGGTGCCAGACATGAGTGAAGAAGATTCCAAATGATTCTGGGCCCCAAAGGATTCAAATCCCGTCAGCTCTTCAAGCCTTCACAGCTGAGGGCCCAGACCTCCTAGAGCAGAAACCAACCCCTGTTTGAATTCCTGACTCACAGAATCTGTGAGCATCATGATGCTGATTTTATGCCAATAAGTTTGAGTGGCTTTTCAGGCGGCGGTAGATAATGTGGGATATCCACCAGGGCACTAAGCCGGAAGTTATTCTGCAGGCCTCCTTTTCTCTTGACCCTCGGGTCTAATGGGACTTGTGAATGTCAAATCCCTAACATTTTTTTAATGTTCTTTTTGTTTGTTTGTTTTTATTTTTCGAGAGAGAGAGACAGCACACGGGCCAGTGGGGGAGAAGCAGAGAGAGAGACAGACAGACAGAGACAGAGACAGAGAGAGAAAATCCCAAGTAGTGCTCACAGCAAAGAGCCAGACATGGGGCTCAATCCCACCAACTGGGAGATCATGAACTTAGCCAAAATCAAGAGCTGGGCGCTGAACTGACTGAACCAGGTGGCTGACATTTATTATGATCTGTCTCCTTCTCTCCGTCCTGGCCATCCTGGTATAGGTCCTCACCAGTTTGCACTTGGACTATCATCTACTTCCTTCTTCCTGCTCTTGCCAACATGGGTTTTCTAAAATAAATCCAATATATTTATTGGGTGACTATTATGTGCTTTGCCTGCAGTAAACATGGCCTCCAACTGTCATGAAGTCAACAGTCTAGTCAGAGAGAGTCACACGGTCATTCAAGGACATAATCCTAAGTGCGCTCAGGGGTATAAAGGAAAGCACAAGGGGCTCATACGACAGGAGGTCTGCTCCAGGCTGGGCCTCAGAGAAGGCTTCTCTAAGGAAGTGAGACAACACCAAGAGCTGCAGGGTGAGAGGGGTGAGCTGCAGGGTGAGAGCTGCATCCACAGGGAAGGGGCTGCCCTAGATACTGGGAAGTCACAGGTTGTCAGGGCATGCATGAGTCAGGAACTGAGGGTAGGACTCGGTGATGGAGCACAGTGGATAAGGCTGCACACTACAGGCAGGTGGGCAGGAGAGGACGACAGGGCCAAATCACACGGGCCTGAGCAGCCCAGGGAAGGAGCTGGCATCAGATCCTAAGTGCAGGGAAGTCTTTTTCCGCCATGAAGGCCAGACTTCAAGGGAGGAGCAAGCACGGCTGTGGAGAAGCCGCGGCGGGAGGCGGCCACTGCACATCTAGCCATGTTATTTTCAGCATGTCCAAACTCCAGCATGGCCCATCACCCAGGCTCCCAAAATGACTCGCTGTTCCCTGAACGCTCAGCTCCTTGGAGCCTCCCTTCAAGCTGCCTCAGCCCAGAACGCCCTGCTCCTGACACCACTGGGGCCGATTCACCTCTCACACTTCCTGAGAACTCAGCTTAGCCTTTGTCACCTCCAGGAAGCCTTCCGTGATCAGGGAAGGCCGCCGAAGCGCTCACCTGGTTCCTTAGTCACACCTGTGAAGCTCTCTGACGTGTTCGACCACAAATGCCCACTGAGCCTTGCCAGCCTGCCAGGCACAGAGCCCGGCGCCCTGACCCCAACGGGGCACAAGACAGGCTAGGCCCCGGGCCCTGTAGCACTCACAGCTTCACCGGAAGATGGGCAATAGACAGCCAGTCACCCAGCTTTTGTTTTTGTTTCCTGGTAGGTGGGGTGTCCCTAAATTGTATCTTTCCCTCCAAGTTTTTATTTAAATTCTAGTTCATTAACATATAGTGTAATACTGGTTTCAGGAGAATTTAGTGACTCATCACTTACATGCCAGACCCAGTGCTCATCCCAGCAAGTGCCTTCCTGAATGCCCCTCACCCATTCAGCCCATCCCTCCACCCTCCTCCCCTCCAGCAATCCTTCATTTGTTCTCTATCATAGACAGTCGCTCAGTTTGCTTTTTAAAATTTTTAATGTTTATTTATTTTTGAGGGAGAGAGACAGAGTATGAGTCAAGGAAGGAGCAGAGAGAGAGACAGAGGGAGACACAGAATGTGAAACAGGCTCCAGGCTCTGAGATGTCAGCACAGAGCCCAACGCAGGGCTTAAACTCGGGACCGTGAGGTCATGACCTAGGCTGAAATCGGATGTTTAACCGACTGAGCTGCCCAGGAGCCCCAGGCACTCAGTTTTTAAGTCTCACTGGGAGAGGTGCTGAAAAGCAGGTGGGGAAGCCCACAGTGACCTCTTCTTCTCATAACTGCCTTGTTCCCCAGGTTTTGTTTTAGTTCCTCCGTGTGCTCTAGGGGTGCTGCCTTCCTCCTGTCACAGAGCCTCTGTATGTGGTCCCCTCCTCAAGACCCTCCCTTTCCCTGATGAGCTCCTCTCAGGCAGCCTTCTTCACAGAGGAGCAGGGCAGGCTCCTGTGTCCCAGCCCTTGGAGCGGAACCATAGGTCAATCCATTAGGAGGCCAAGTCATTGCATGAGGGAGGCTCTTCCTGCAAGCTTTAGCTTTGTCCCTGCGGTTGTACGTGTGCAGGGGTGAACTTTTCCACAGAGTTTTCGGCCTCTGTTTCGAGAGACTTATGCCTTGGCCTCCTGCAGGTAGACTAGCCTACTTCAGCCCAGACCCAAAGCTTCACCTGAGAAACCACTGGGGCCCAGGAGAGTGCCGGGAGTGGGGGGGAAGTGGCATGAGCATCCACAGGTCTGCGAACGAAAAGGCTACAGAAGGCTGTGTTCGTGGGATGCTGAACTGACTGAGCCACTCAGGTGCCTTAAACCAGTTTCATTCATGCCTGAATTTCTTGGATCCTTTTCAGCTAATGGACACCCTTCAATTCCAAGAGGAGGTGAAAGAATTCAGAGTTTCCGGCCTCAGGGGCCACAGAATCTCTGTGCCCTGGAGCAGCTGCAGAAGTAGCGTTTCCCGGGATGCACACTGGGACATACCGCTCCCGCGTGCGCGTCAGGAGGCGAGGGTTCATCCCACAGCACGGGAAACATTCCCACATATTTTTGGCCAATCCTCGCTCCCAGTCAACTCAGGGCGAAGTGACTTCAGTAAAATCTGTGGGGTTATCTCTTCCTCTGCGGCACATTCTAACGGCCTGTTGTGGGCCTCACAGCCCACCATCAAGGTCCTCCCACTGCAAAGCATCCATCAGGGAGCTCTCAAAACACTGACTTACCTCAGCGGGGCTAGGGCTCTTTCACAAACCAGCTTTCTGCTCTAAGAGGACGCTGTTAAAGAAATGAACGTGGTTCATGTACTTGTAGGCCCTGCTCCGCTGTGACGCACACGGGTCTCTGGTGTTCCTCAGCCTGACAGGACTTCATAGAGTGACTCATGCTCTGGTTTCTGAGGAACTGACTGAAGAAAACTGTCCTTCGTGTAAAATGTCAAGACAGACAGAGAGTAGTTTAAAAAAGGCAGAGTGACCCTGACCTTAACTGGGAAGATGACCGAGCATATGAAAACAAATTAAGAAGGGGGAAGGAAGGGGTACGGAGGGAAAAGGAAAGGATGGAAGGAGGGAGGAGGGGAGGTAGCAGAACTGTTGCGGGTGTGCAGGGCAGAAGCGGGGATGCAGGAGAGAGGTCGGGCCCTTACTGTATGCCTTCTGTGTTTTGGGGAAGGGCAGGTAGAGGTGTTAGAAGAGTATTTCTAAAGGTCACGAGCAAGGTTGTTTGACAGGAGTTTTAAGAAATGAGGGGCGCCTGGGTGGCTCAGTCGGTGAAGCGTCCGACTCCGGCTCAGGTCATGATCTCGCGGTCTGTGAGTTCCAGCCCCGCATTGGGCTGTGTGCTGACAGCTCAGGGCCTGGAGCCTGCTTCGGATTCTGTGTCTCCCTCTCTCTCTTCCCCTCCCTTACTTGCATTCTCTCTCTCTCAAAAAATAAATAAACCTTAAAAAAATTAAAAAAAAAAAAAAGAAATGAGAACCGGTAGGGGTGCCTGGCTAGCTCAGTCCATAGAGCATGTGACTTGATTGTGGGGCTATGTGTTCGAGCCGCACGGTGGATGTAGAGATTACATAAAAATAAAGTCTTCAAAAAAAAAAAAAAAAAAAAAGAAAGAAAAGAAAAGAAAAAAAAGAAACGAACCATCAGTTCCCCCAAAAATATAAGCCACCACTGGAAGAGGCCATGAAGAGCCGTGATCAAGCCTGGGCTCCCTTGAGACCTGTATTCCGACAGTAGAAATCTACCAGAAAGATGACCTGCAGACTGAACGACCAGGAAAAGGCCCGGAGAACCAGAGGGTGAAGGTAGAGTAGGAAAAAAACCAGAGGTGAGAGTTTCCACCCAGTACATGCTTCTCTGACGTTTCCGCAGGCACCCAACCCCGGTCCTTTGTTACGTCCTAGACTACACAGCTGATAGCGTGGCACCAAGCACCAAC
The DNA here is from genome assembly GCA_030068075.1 of Paguma larvata. Taxonomy (NCBI): domain Eukaryota; kingdom Metazoa; phylum Chordata; class Mammalia; order Carnivora; family Viverridae; genus Paguma; species Paguma larvata. The sequence goes on from JAINVK010000200.1 coordinate 46,757, forward strand.
AGCCAAGTTCACCTTGAACCCCACTGAGCCGGTTCTCTGCCAGCTCATCAGATATCCACATATGATAGCGATTCCAAGACTGTGACAGGAAACATAGAAGGCCGGCGAGGGAAGGAATGAGGAAGAAACACGGTATTCGTGATGTGAGGCGGTCAGTTAGAACTCCCTTGCTAATTCGTCAGGCTACTTGATCCCCATGCGAACAACATCCAGTCCGGACCTGTTACGACAGCAGCCACATTCCTGTTCAGACTGGCCGTGATTCCATTTTAATTTAGCTCAATTATCGTGATTTTCTTGCCTTCTGTTTCAAGGCAGAAAGCACTTAAGTTTAACACTCAATAGCTTAAAATCATCGCCGGAAATCTACAGTAAGTTCTGATAATTCTAAATGTTTGATGCGGAAAACTAAGGACAGCAAACGGTATGCATGGATCGATGGCCTGCCTGGATTTGGAGTTCGGGTGGAAGGGGACCCATTTGGACATGTGTTCCCCCCCCCATGGAGATCCTCCCCACGTGGAGAGCGGGAGAGAGGCAGCCTCTGGCCAGAGCAGGAGGAAGCATCCCCAAAGTGTCATTTCATGCATGTTGCTCTTTCTACAGGTGAAAGAGTCTGGGAAAAAACAAAAAACACAAAAAAACATGTTGACCAGGGAGCAGAACCCAGCAGCAAAAACAGGGGGGGCAGGGAGTGACACAAAGTAAGCAGGCTTTGGGGAGCCTGGGGGACAGATGGGCAGTGATGGAGACCTTGGGGAAGCCAGATAGAACCCGAGGTTATTCTGACCGAGGCTGTGGAGACGGCATCCAGAGAGTCAGAAACAGTAATTTCGTGGAGATTTCTAGAAATGAGAATCTAAAGTTACTTAGCTAGACTTTGAGGACCATGGAAGAAATAGTTTGAACCTGCAGTCTGGAGCAAATCTGGGGCCCGAAGAGCAAAGGATCGGCTTCCTCGTGGAGCGCAACTGCTACAGGAAAAGACCACATTTTCTTGCCAGGGCAGGAGAACCAGTAGAAAACGAAATAGAAAAGCCACAGCGGAAAAAGCATCATCATAAAAGTAAACTACACTCCGCTGGCCTCAATGACAGACTGTCTATAGCAATTTTTAAGAACCATCGGTACAGTTGAGTAGTCGTGACAGAGACCGTGTGGCACACAGAGCCTAAAACAGTTACTGTCTGGCCCTGACCCCTGGTCTAGACCCGGCCTTGAGGCTGCCCTGATTCTGGCCAGGTAGGGCTGTTTGCCATTGACCCTCATAGCAAGCAGAGCCCAAACCATATCATATTCACAAATGACTGAACAAAAGGTATGCCAGCTCCAAGCTTCCTGGTGCAGTAACAAGCAAATTCCTCCGCATACAAGTCCCTTCTAAAAGCACACACTAACCACCGCCTTCCATTTCTAGGCAGAACGTGTCAGGTAGGTCGACCGGCCCGGCATGCTGGGGATGAAGTGTCCAAACCCATTGTGTCCAAGCCCAGTGACCCCTTCTCCCAGCTGTATCCGAAGAGAAGGAAGATACCTCCTGGACAATCTAACACGGACTGGCCCTCCTGGGCACCTGCTGTCGCTGCCCAGTGAGGACGGACAAGGACGGCACCCGGTCTCTGGCCCCAGGGAGGTTACCTTTCCGGAATGTCTCCCGGTTTTCCTCTGCTTCTCTGTTGACCCGATTCTGTTCTGGTTCCACCGCAGATCCCTGGTCTTCAAGCTCATCTTCTGTTTCGTCGTCACTATAGGGAACCACTTCGTCATTAGGCTGAGAATCCTCCTCGAATGTCGTTTCTGAGTCTCTTTCTGAACTCATTCTGCTGGCAAACTGGAACTACCTGGTTTAAAAGAAAGAGAAACCAGAGTGAATTATGACTTGCGTCCAGTTTTTGGTTGAATTCTGCCTGCATCCAGTTACAATGCCCTTTTAGCTGAACATTATTTAAATGCACATGCAAGTCTGTCCGAATAATGACCCAAAATTTCAAATTATCAAGCAAATAGGAACAAAACCATTCATGGGACACGTGGGTGGCTCAGTCGGTTAAGCATCTGACTTCGGCTCTCAGGTCATGATCTCGCAGTTAGTGAGTTCGAGGGTTGGGCTCTGAGCTCAGAGCCTGGAGCCTACTTTAGATTCTGTGTCTCCCTCTCCCTGCCCCTCTCCTGCTCATTCTCTGCCCCTCTTTCAAATATAATGAACATTAAAACAATTAATGTTGGAATGAGCGCTGGAGGTTGTATGTGAGTGATGAATCATGGGAATCTACTCCCGAAGCCGTGAGCAAACTGTATACACTCTATGTTAGCTAGCTTGACAATAAATTATATTTAAAAAATTTTTTTTTAAAAAAAGAACAAAACATTCATTGGTGACTGCATGCTTGAGCGAGAATTAACAACAAAAACATAGCTGCAAACTTTTGTTTTAAGCGTATACAAGCTTCAAGGTAGTATTTCAAATGGCAGGTCTCTACCGAGCAAAATAAATTTAATTCATAACCAACATTAAAATAAAATGAAACCACTAATAAAGTATCAGAGCACGGCAGGCATTGTAAGAGTCAGTAGCATTTGATGAAACCATTCGACGAAACACGTACACACATTTATTTGTATTGTAGGTCTTCATGCAATTGCGTTTCTTACTGCGGGTTGCTGGCAAAGTTTGAGACACACTGCCCGAAGACCTCTGGTTTCCGCGAATGCTAATATTCTGAGCCTTTACTCTGGGATACATTTAAAGCTTTTAAATCCTCACCTTTTACTTCCTGGGAGCACTCCCTCACCTCTCTTCCTAACTGTCACCGTCCTCAGCCTGTATCCGGAATCTGTGTTTGTGTGTATGCCGCTGTTTGAAGGGAATGCACAAGTGTCAAGCACAACCATAGTTATATTTATATCAGGAAAATATTTACACAACTACCATGGATCACGTGCAGAGAGCCGTGCAGCCTGGCATTTTTTATATAAGCATCACATCGCCGTGTACTTGACATTGTGGATAACAGCAGCTCACATCTATACAGTGTTAACTGCACTCCAGGCTCTGCATGAAATGTTATATACACATTGGCTCCTTGAAACTTCCCGCACGACCCTGGGGAAGGTACTATTGTTATTCCTACTCTACAGAGGAGAAAACCAAAACACTTTGAATGGCTTGCACAATAATTACTAAAAATTTGCAACAAAGGGGCGCCTGGCTGGCTGAATCAGTACAGCATGCAACTTTTGATCTCAGGGTCATGAGTTCGAGCCCCGCGATGGGTGTATAGCTTACTTAAAAAAAATTTATAGCAAAAACAATTGCTTTCCAAAGAGAGATCTTCTAAATCCTACTTTTATGTTATAGTTTCTTATGTTTTAACCAAGGGTTCGTTGCTGTGAGTGGAACTAGTTTGCTGATTGAATGCTTTGTACCAAATCTAGCATCTTGCACATGTGAATTTTTATACCCATAACTGAACATGTAGGAAATATTTAAATATTTATATTATTTACTATTTATTATTTATAATATAAATATATTTTGTCCAGTATTATTTAAAACGATAAAACCCAGAGGCGACTTGGGTGTCCAATGATTGGTAACTGTGTAAATAAATTGTGATATCTTCACACTATGAGACAGTGCACAACTCAGATCATCATCCGAAGTGTTTTTAATGATGTTGCAAAAGTCCAAACATGTTGAGTGGAAAGGTGAGTTTGTAGAGAAGAGTCCCAATTATTCAGACATTTTCCAAAATGTCAACAATTGCCACACATCCTTTAAATGAAATGATTCAGGGGAGCCTGGGGGGCTCAGTCGGTTGGGCGTCTGACTTCGGCCCAGGTCATGATCTCACAGTTTGTGAGCCCGAGCCCCACATCGGGCTCTGTGCTGACAGCTCGGAGCCTGGAACCTGCTTTGGATTCTGTGTCTCCTGCTCTCTCTGCTCCTCCCCCACTCATGCTCTGTCTCTCAAAAATAAATAAATGCTAAAATAAATAAATAAATAAATGAAATGATGCAGTAAAGTCTCGATCCAGTATCTAGCATACAGTAAATACCCAATACGGTACTGACATGACTGTAAGTACGTGAACGTGAAATCGTTATTTTCAATTCTTTCCATAACTAGAAAAAAATGTTCTTTATAATAATGAATGGAATGGTGAGGGTATTTACCCCTTTAGGTTTTTCTATCTCCTGAAATCTCTTCTAAAATGTATCTGCCTCTCACCACGAGGTAAAATATTAGACTATTATAGGACTATACGTAAGCACAGGCAAATTGTTTTAAAACCTTTTGATTGCAGAGTGCAACATTTTCCTGCTTTCCCAATTTCCTGTGGGCTAGGAAATAACTATAGCTTGGGGTTGTATGCATGTCTCGTTTGTGGTTTTGTAATATACTGCCACCCATGTTTTAGCTGCTCTTTAAATTTAATACACTCTCTTTAAAATTCCCAAACTCTTAACGGCAAAACTTTCGCCAACACTCTTTCCGAACAAAAATAATGGAAGCGGTTACCACCGTGTGTCAAGCAGGGCCACCCTGTGAGACAGATCATATTATCCCATCTTATGGATAAGGACACTGAGGACCAGCTGCTAAGTGGTGCACGTTAGGATCTCATGTCTCCGTTGCAGGGACATGTACGATATTAACGAGTCCGAAAGCACCAAATAGAAATATTTTTTTTTATCGTAGTACATAACATAAGATTAATCGCTTTAACCATTTTCAGGTGTCCAGGTCAGCAGTATGAAGTGTATTCTAGAAACATTTTGTAAGTGGTCATTTCCCTCATCATTATCATTGCCAAGTGTCTCCGTGCTGGTTTCCCATGTCAACGCTGGATCCAGTCTTTCGAGGTTGAGGGAGGAGACAGACACAGAGGAGTGGATTCGACAGGCAGGAGGATGTGATCCAGGGTAAGCAAAGGCATCGCATAACCAGCCAGCTCAGCACGGGAACGTCCACCCCAGGCCAGACTGTGTGGGCTGCTTGAAAAGCAGAGCTCGGAGCTGAGCGGAAGTTCTCTGCGGCGTGAGTGTGCGTGCGTGCGTGTGTGTGTGTGTGTGTGTGTGTGTGTGTGTAATGCAGACACACATGGGAACCATTTCGCTCTCTCATCATAGCACCACCAAAGAAAAATTGGGAAGAAATCATTTCTTCGAAGCCCTGAGTCACATAAGCCACTGTCCTGCTCTAAGCCATGATGCCAAGAAGGCAGGCACTATCTAGAATATGGATTTGGAAACTTAGTCATGTCACTTACCCCCCCCCCCCCCCCGCAGCCCTGTGTGCACTTACTCAGCCTTCATGAAGCACCTGCCAGGTGCACGCTACCACCCAGGCACTGGGAACGGACCCTTTGGAGACTTTCGGGTCATTCAGGGATACGGGGAAGGAATTTATACATCACAGCCATGAGACACAGCAAGGCCAATCATTTCTGCCTAAACACATACCTCCGGGCCATCCCTCCTCTCTGTCTCTGAGGCCACCATCCTAATTCAGACTGCCGCCATCTCACTCCTGCAGTGCGGCACATACACTCTAATTGGACTTCGGCAATGAACTTCCGAACAGCTTCCAGAGTCATGCCACTCTCCTGCTTAGACCCTTCCCCTGTGTTGTGGACAAAGCTGTGTCCCCTTAAAAAAAATCACAGGCTGAAGCCCTAACCCCCAACGTGACTGTGTGTGAAGATGGGGCCTTTAAGGACACAATGAAAGCTAAATAATTTTATAAGGGTGGGACCCTAATCTGACAGATCTGGTGTCCTTATAAGGCGAGAAAGAGACATCAGGGAGCGCTCTCTCTTTCCGCGCACGTGCAGAGGAAAGGCCACAGCAAGAGGGCGGCCATCTGCCAGCCAAGAAGATGGCCTTCCCAGAATTGCTGGCACCTCACACTCGGACTTCCAGCTTTCAGAAACGTGAGAAAATAAACGTCTGTGGTTTAAGCCACCTAGTCGGTGGTATTTTGCCATGGCGGTCCAGGCGGAATAATACACTATGGGGTCCCACTACTCTTTAAACTAAATCCAAGCTTTCCCCCAACTCCGGGAGCTCCGCACACTTCCACAACTTCCTTCTTCCTGACTAATCCTCAGCCCCGTGGCTTTGCTTTCAGCTTATGCAAGTGAAACTTTTTCTGCCCCAGGGCCTTCACACGTGCCCTTCCTACGGAAGGAAATGCTCTTCTAGGTTCTCTCCATGGCTAGTATTTCTCAATCTTTAGATCTCAAATTCAATATCCACTTTCACTGATGGCGTCACATGGGGATCTGCCCTCTTCTTCCTACTACTAATCTCCCAAACACCTATGCTGCTCTTTCCTTCCTAGCACTTACCACGGTTTTATTTTTTAATTTTTATTTTTTTTAAAGATTTTCCTTCACGAACCTTTTTTTTTTTTTTTAATTTTTTAACGTTTATTTACTTTTGAGAGACAGAGACAGAGTATGAGCAGGGGAAGGGCAGAGAGAGAGGGAGACACAGAATCTGAAGCAGGCTCCAGGCTCCAAGCCGTCAACACAGAGCCCAACGTGGGGCTCGAACTCAGACTGTGAGATCATGACCTGAGCCGAAGTCGGCCGCCCAACCAACTGAGCCACCCAGGCGCCCCTCTTACCACGGTTTTAAATACACATTTGCTTTTGCCATCCGCCTCTCCCGCTAGACCACGGACTCTAAAAGAACAGAGTCCCCTTTGGGAATACTCAGTGCCTACCCTCTAGTCGCCATGCAGAGATTTAGGGGAAAGAACAAATTCGCTTTTGATAAAGCCCTCAAGGATTTAGAGAGGAATCTTAGATCCAAAACAAAGATATCTTTGCCATCTCTCCACAGTTCATACCTACCACCCCGTAAAAGACTTCAAATAGTCATTGGAGGAAGGAGAAACGCTTGCAGCAATGATAAGAGAGAAGAAGCACTTCTAAGTTCAGAAGTTGTGCGCAATGGAGAGTTTCAGGAGTCTCGCTCTGTCAGGGCCATTCAACACTTACTGCCTGGGATTTTACTACAGACGCAAAACTAAATCAGCCTGTGTAAGGCCCTAAAGGTATTGAAGTTCAGCCTTTATCTTTCTTGTTTATCACCCGGCCCCTGACAAGTGTCCAACACACAGGAGGCCCTTTTGGCTCTGCCTTTAGGGGGCTTGTAGTCCAGACAGGAGTTAGCAAATCAAAAGCCTACGGGCCAGGTTCAGCTGACCACCTGTTTTCATGAATCAAGTTTTATTAAAAACACACCCTTGTTTATGCCTTATTGTATCGTCTACAGCTGCTTTGACACCATACCGGAGTTGAATGGTTGTGATGGACACCATATGGCCTCAGCCTCTGAAGTATTTACTATCTGGCTCTTTACAGAAAATGTCCGCTGACCCCTGGACTAAAAACAAGAGACAGCAAGCAAAACAAGTGGTCAAGATCAAAGGAAGGAAGGAAATCATCACTGACCTGGGTAAATCATGCATGGTTCGAGAATATGAAATGACCAGGGGCAGTGGGGAAAAATGCCGCTAATACGGTTGTCCTATTGACCGGGAACAGTAGTATCTCAATTATTGCCAGCTGTGTAACTGGAGAGGCCACACGCCAGCCCAGCCAACAGACCAGCCTCTCCCTTGTCACGTGAGAAGGTGGTGATCGTGCGTCTACTGACACAGCCGCGCTGTGCAGAGTGGTACTTCCTCATTCGTCCGCGGGCTCGCCATCATGGCGTCCAAAGTTAGTGGGACTAGATGGTAGAGCAAATAGGCAAGAGATTTATCAGAAGTTTTTTTTTTTTAACTCATCAAAGTGATACAGCACTCAGGGATTTTTTCTGGTTGCATGATCTTTAGAAACTGTTCTTGCTCAGTTCTTGCTTAATCTGAGAAGCAGCGTGGTTTATTTGAAAGAATAAGGGTCTGGATTCCATTCCCAGCTTCTACCATTCACTAATTCATAACTTGGGTGGATGCCTTAACATTTTGGAAGCTCGTTTCTCCCATGTGTAAAAAAAAAAAGAGAGAGAGAGAGAAAAAGAAAGAGGGGTAGGGGGATATCTACCTTTCGAATATCGTGAGGATTCCTTTTGATAACTAAAGGTTGTAAAAGCCCCTAGAGACAGCCCACAGAGAGTAGGTACAACGTACTGCTATTTCCATCATGTTCTTTTCAGAGTCCTTGAGAGACAGAGGTGCAAAACAAAGACTTAAAGACTATATCCACCTGCCACAGGAGACAACTCCTCGCCCTGTCCCCTCCACTTCCTCCTCCCCGAGGAAGGGGCCTTGATACACGTACGGATCTGAGCCTGCAGCCCTGAGGGGAGTCATTATCACGTTACCTGAGCTTAAAGTTCAGGGTAGTGTGTGGGTTGCTCCCCACCTTACCGTCTCCATGGGAGCAACATTCAAGGATGGGCTCTGCCTCCTGGCAGCCCTCTTCCTCTGTCCCTGTTCTTCCCTGTCCAGTTAGCAGACTCCAGACTTTTCTGCAAGCCTGCCTAAAAAAGAGGACAGGGTAGAGGAGATGGTGGAGGAGGAGAGGAACCAAGAGGCATCGTTTATACCACAGCCCGATTTGGGTCTCTTCCAGCCCTTGATAAAGCGGTGCTTCCTTTTCCATCCTGCCTTCCCTGTGTTCAGCCCTCTTGGTCATAAACCCCCCAAAGACCAAAGGGGTGAAGGACAGAGTTTCCAAACTTGGGTCCTAACACCCATCATTTGTCACCTTTATACACTTGGCTATGAACTACTCACGAAGTGAATGAATGAATGAAATCCTTATTCCTTTGTGGAAGAGGAGGCACCGAAGGAAAAAAAGCAAACCCAGGCAAGAAGAATTACCTTTTTGCCCTTGCAATGAAAGCTTTAAGTCAGCAGGAACGAAAACACAACCTCGTGCTGCTATCGCAAGGTTTCTAGATTTTAAGGGAGGAAAAGTAGGAACAAAAAGTTGAGTTTTTCATGGCTAGGGGATGATCTGTGTGCATACACAAAGGGGCTCAGAGGCTGGGGACGGCCAAGTGTGCCCAGTCAATGACAGCTTTGTTATAGGACTGGATTCATGTCCAACTTAGACAGTAATTTTCACAAAATTCATTTTTGTTCATTCTACATCATCCTTTTTCATGGCTCTTGAAGTCCTCAACAAGAAAGGGTATTTCTAAAATGTGTTTTAATTATATTTAGTTTATATTAATTTAATATAAAATTTTAATATATTAATATAATTTTAATTAATACAAAATTTTAATATATTAATTTAATGTAAAATCTTAACATATAAAATATATTAATCTAATTAATATTATTAAATATAATGCAAAGTATTCAATATAACCTATACCACGATATAATAAATTTGTCCATTCAATTTTTATGTCTTCTATACTATGTATGGGTTTATTATATGTTCTAAACTAAATATAATAAATTGCAACTCTGGCAGGCAGGTGCTATGACGTCTCCAATGATGCCCCCAGCTGGTGTTCACGCTCTCGCGTAACCCCCTCCCCATGAGAGTGGGCTGGACATAACGTCTTGCTTTTATCCACGCAGGTATTGGGATGTTTTGACTGTGATTAGGTTACAAGATACCACGATGTCCTTGTTGCTAGCCAGCTCTTTCTCCTTCCTGGCTTTAATGAAGCAGCTGTCTTATGGAGGGCTCACATGGCGAGAAATTGAGTGGCTCTCCAGCCAAAAGCCAGCAAGGAGTTGGAATATTCAGACCAACAACTCCCAAGGAAATGAATAAGACAGCAAGGGGATTATAGCTGACCATATGTATTGTATATTTGGAAGTTACTAAGAGAATAGATATTAAAAGTTACCGCAAGAAAAAATAACTATATGAGCATGATGAATATTAACTGTTTACAGTGATGTATACCTATATCAAAGCATTATGTTGTATACCTTAAACTAACACAAGGTTGTATGTCAATTATATCTCAATAAAACTGAAAAAAAAATTTTTTAAGGGTGGGGTTGGAAATGAATTTTGCCAACAATCATATGAACTTGGCTGTGGATCCTTCCTCACTCTAGACTTCAGATGAGACCCCAGCCTGGACTAACACCTTAGTTTCAGGCTTGTAGGAGACCCTGGAACAGAGGACTCCCTCTAAGAGGTGCTGGATTCCTCATCCACAGAAACTGGGAACTAACAAAAGAGTGTTGCTTTAAGCTGCTAAGTTTTGGGGTACTTGGTAACAATAGAGAACTAAGGCACATATCCTTGATTGCAAATAATAATGATTCTGGGTAAGTTATGAATACAGCCAGAATTATTTCCCAGTTATTCTGAAGAAAAGCCCAATCTAGGAGGGCAGCAGAAACCTTCTCTGTCATCCTAGTTAGCCCAGATACTGCCACACCCTGCTTGGAATCTGCCCAATACCGTTAGAGAGTAAAATCCAAGAAGCTTGATGACACGTAATTAGGCGACCTCATGAAGCAATACTAATAAAACTTATCTAAGATCTAGATTAAATTTAAACTTTATACAGTTATCGAAACAACAGGACTCTACTGTCCCTAGGACAAACAGGGTTACACATATATATTTTTTATTTCTTCCTAAACCGAAACTTAGAAAGCCACAGAAGCCTAGAATAACTACCATAAAACTAACGGACCACTGATGTCACTACCGTGGGGACAGTCAGCCAAGACCTTTATTCAGGATAGAAAAGGCTTCTCTGGGGGCGCCTGGGTGGCTCAGGCGGTTCAGCACCAGATTTCAGCTCAGGTCATGATCTCGCGGTTTGTGAGTTCGAGCCCCACATCGGGCTCTGTGCTGACAGCTCAGAGCCTGGAGCCTGCTTTGGATTCTGTGTTTCCTTCTCTCTCTGCCCCTCCCCTACTCATGCTCTGTCTCAATCTCTCGCAAAAATAAAAAGTTTTTGAAAAATTAAAAACAAAAGAAAAGAAAAAGCTTCTCTGGGTCCACCGCTTCATGCTCTGTTCCTCTGAAAGTCCACCACGGAGCGCTTCGCCATGAAGGAGCTGACCGCCATCACATATGTGCAGCTCGGCTGGCTACCATTGCAAAAGGTGCAGGGGAAACCTAAGAACTTTGACTTCTCAGAGAAAAACAGTCGTTTTCATTTTCCTGGTGAAACTGACGGGATTTCTTGGTGATATTGTCCCAACTCTGCCATGAGCTCGCCGACGTCCTCCAGCGAGGAGGACTACTTCCTGTTACTATGAGGCATCTCCTCACGGCTCATCAAGTACCTTTCGCTCGCCTCGTCTCCCACAATCGTCACGGACTTATTCTGAGATATGGGGCCAGGCGCTACTGTTGCCCTTTTCCCAAAGAGAAAATTGAGGTGGTGACGCCTGGGGTTGTTCAGCTTGGTGACATTAGATTGGAGTCAAGCCCTAGGCCGGCACAGCCAAGTCTGCGCCCTACGGACCGTGTGGCACCGTCGCCATAAGTGGGTTCAGACTGGAATTCAAGTTCCGTGCAGGAAACTCCTGAGCCTGACTCCCTACTGCTGCTTTCTCCGGCCGCACACCAACCCGGCACACCGTTAGTCACGAGAAAAACCTAAGCGAAAGAAATGGAGAAACTCACAAGTAAAAGAAAGCAAACGTTGTGATCCATCCCACACCAACAGTGGGACAATGTTAAATGCTCCCCAGTTTATATCACATAGGGGTGTACTTAAATCAAGAACTATCTCCTAGGTGTTTTGAGCTGGGAATACAGGAGTCATAGAGGTGAGCCACCACTGAGGGTGGACGGGGGAGAGGTTTTCAGGAAGGAGGAACAGCCGGGGCGAAGACAGCAGCAGGCCAGTGTGAGGCACCCACCCACCTGAAAGATTTAGGGGTGCAAATTGCTGGGGAAGGGCCGTCTGGAGTCCTCTTCCCCCGCCCACGAGGGCTTGGCCGGGCTCTCTTCCAGGGAGCGAGAGGAACCCCCACAGGTGTCTGCAAGGAAAGGAGCGTGACCCACGCGGTGCTTCGGGAAGATTCATCTGATCGAGGAGGGAGTGTGGGCGGCCCGGAAGGTGAGAGCCGGGCAGGGACACTGGCCAGAGGTCACACTGGACAGCGAGCATCGCCCGTCATGTTTCTGTCATCTCTACAACCAAGTAGCTCGGGTCCTGTTACCTCTGCAGCCACACTCAGAAACAACACTCCTTGTGTGAATGTAACTGAAGCGAGGAGGAATAAAGGCCTGAATTAGGGTGGTGGCAAACTCGAAAAATGTGTTTCAAATTAAGACCGGGTGGGGCTGCATGCTTTGTCTGGAAAACTATGAGAAAAAAAAAGTAAACAAAAGACTAGAACCGGTTCCCATAGGATAATAATGCCAGAATCCCCCCCCCCCCGCCCCCAGTGTTTGCTTTAGAGATACAGTCTCAATTCACAATGTATTTTTATAATAAATACCGAAAGTTACCAGGAAAAAAGCAGTGTTGTTTTTATAGTCAAGCTTCATTGTCACTTGTTGGTGACAATGTCCTCATTTTGACTTTGTTGCTATTGCCTCTGTGATTAGGTTTTTAAATTATATTCGTGCTTACGTACCATAAAACCATTGGGGCTTTACAACTAATAGCTGCCTGGAAGCAAACCTGCGAGGAAAAATGAAAAATAAATCTGTCGAGTTATTTATTTTAATGTTGGAAGAGTCGCCCACCTATTGGTAAAGGGACGCATTTAACGTAAAGACTACACTACAGACAGACATAAGAGTCAGCCCAATTTTCCAGAACTAAACATAAACCTGAACATTTGACATCTACAAAGAGACAGTTCATATTCCCCATCCAGAGTCAACAGGACTGCTTGTTGGAACAGAAGGAGAAGTAGAAGAGGCAGATGTGTAAGTAACCTGAATAATAAACACGCAGGGAAAAGATTACTCTTTCTAGCAATGACAGAAGGCATACGGATGAAAACCAAGATGTCATTTTATGCCTATTAAGTTAATTCAATGACTACATCTCATGCTGGCTGGGGTATAGCTGAATGAATTCCCTCTCTCATTTCTCTCTCTCTCTCTCTCTGTCTCACACACACACACACTGCTGCTAGCATTGAAACTGGTACATTCCTTATATATGAAAACAATATAACAACATTTTATGCACCAAGAACATTAAAGATATTAATAACATTTGACCCAATGATCTCATCTATAGAAGGTCTGCCAATATAAACAAACAAGTAAAATAACTTTACACTAAAGTTTTGATCGTCATCGTTAGCTATAAAAAGCAAGAATAGAAACCACCTGAATGTCCAACAGGATAATGGTTTTATAAATTATGATTTTAGGGTAGCCACTAACAACGGCAGCCGTAGAAATAGAGGAAATGTTTTCAATACAACTTTAAAAGAGGAAAAGTCAGGATTCAGGACTGTGTCCTAATACTGCAGCTTTGTAAATAATACATTTTAGAAAATAATGTTTGCTCTGAAACAAGAGACTCACGGTGTTTCTCTTTCCAAAACAATCAACAATTGATAATCCCTACCTCCCCCCTCATAGCCAAAGACTATGACTTCTAAATTGTCCGTTGCGTCCTGGGCTCACTTCATGAAATCCTTGCAACATACCCCAAAGAAGCTATTCTCCTCATTTTGAAGCCTTTAGTACAGGTTAGGTGACTTCTCCAGGGTCATACAATGAGGATTCAACCAGATCTGTTTCTCCCCAAATTTCTCAAGATTTGTCACAGAGGGAGAAAAACTGCATCAGGGTATGAGGGCTGTGCCCGCCCACACTTCCTCTACTATCAGTCTCTCCCTTTAAAAATGACTAAAAAGCCAAAAACAGCAGCAGTAGAGCAGGTTGGTTCCATCCAGAGCCGGTGTCTGAGTTCAGGGACGCGATGGCTTCCGTGTCGGGGCAGGAAAGATGAAACCTACCACGTTTACTCCTTCATATCACCGCGCCTTCCCAGAACTTTAGTAAACATGAGATTCCAGTTCTCTCCTACCCATCGTGAGACGCCATGAAATCTAGTCTGTGTCTGTTTTTTCCCTCTAAGGTCCCTTGCTGGGGTGCTTGGGTGACTGAGTTGGTTAAGCATCTCATTCTTGGTTTTGGCTCAGGTCATGGTCTCACGGTTAGTGAGATCGGGCCCCACATTGGGCTCTGCACTATTAGCACAGAAATTCTCTCTCTCTCCCTCTCTCTCTCTCCCTCCTCCTCCACACTCACAGGCTTGCTCTCTCTCTCCCCAAATAAATAAATAAATAAACATTAAAAAAAAGAGAGCCCTTGCTGACCTAAACAATGTGTGGATGGAGACCCCAAACCAGTGACCTTCACGCACTAAGGACAAGAGACCTCGAGAGCTCTGGACACAGGTCCAGTGACAAAATGATTGGAGAAGTTAGTTCCTCATCCCTTGGAATCTGTGTTGTAAAGGTCTGTGGCTTCCACCACTGAAAATACAAACCATCTTCAGACTCCCTCCCGGCACCCTGTTTACAGGTAGATACATTTCACATTTTCCAGAGATTCATATATAAAGATGCGCCAAGGCTTAAACGGATATTATGTATGACGGACACATCAAGTATGACTGGGGCACTTACCGGATAGGTTTCTAGACACTGCCATGGTTTCACGAATATCTGAGTCTGGGCAACAGAACTTCTCATTCCATCGGAAAGTTAACACCTTCGCAGATTCTGGGTGCCAGAAGTCTGAGGGACGAGGGCCCTATCTCGTATTTAATCATGGTCTCCACAGCTGTGTCTAAAGTCAGCTTAGGGGATCCAACTTAGATTACAAACTCTTCCCAGGCAGCTGAATTCACACCCGAAGTTTTGGACCCAGACCATACTGCAAATGCATGGTTAATATTTTATATGTCCTTCGGAAACACTGTCATTCGGCTTGAACCATCTCCAGAGTTTCCTACAGACAGTCAGCAGCAGTTCTATCTGTTCTGGCTTTCAGCTTTTGGACAGGCCGATGAACAGGAGAGCATAGGTTTCTACATACCTGATAGTTTTAAGAACTTACGGTGACACTTAGACAGCTCCCGAAGCTCCCAGGGTTTTCATGGGATGATGTTGGGGAGTGTTTTCCAAGAGAGCATTCTATGTATCAGGCGCAGAGCTAATTGCTCGATATACATGATCTTAGTTTTATTTATCGAGAGTCCAATTATTCTCCTCATTTTACAGTGAGAAAATGGATTAAGAGATTGTCCTTTGCCTGAGCATATAGGTGGTAACTTGACTAAACTCCTGGTCAACAGTCTATGCTCTTAGTCACAACGCTCAGTACTTAATCGTACCTGATACCATCTCCATGGCACAAAGTGGAGGAGAGTTAATCCAACTTAATCTGAGGAGACAAATAACTACAAGACATACAGTTAAACTTACGCTGGAGCTAGAATGGGCGGGTGCCCAGCCATCGTGACGCCATCCTCTGATTGCCACACTCTGTGTCTGCCATTTGTGGAAAATGAGAAAGAGGGAGGGGCATAAAATGGAAGACACTACCAGCAAGTGGGTGTTCACCCTTGCAAGAGATTGTCTCCGCTATTTCCTAGAATCCAGGTCTCTGACTTTGTGTGAAAGGTCTTTTGCCCTCTGCTTACATGGGGGGTGGGGGGGAACTGTCCCCACAGCTCCCAGGTTTCCCCCAGCCTCTACTCTGCACACTCCCAGCGCGGACTGCTCGGGTGGTTTTCCAACTGTCCCTGTGCAGTGCTCCTTAGCACAGCTTCTAGAACAGCAGTTCAGCTGACATCTTTTTTTAATTTTTTTTTATTTGAGAAAGAGAGAGAGAGAGAGAGAGAAAGAGAAAAAGAGAGAGAGAGAGAGAGAGGGAGAATCTTAAGTAGGCTCAACACGCAGCGTGGAGCCCGGCATGTGGCTGGATCCCACGACCCTGGGATCATGACCTGAGCCCAAATCAAGAGTCCGAAGCTCAACCAAATAAGCCATCCAGGCCCGCCTCCCATCCCTTTCAAATCTGATGACAGAATACTACACAAGTTTTATGGAAGGATTTACAGCTTTCAAAAATGAAATAAATAAAAGGATACGTGACTCTTGCCATAGCCCATTCTCCCAAGGAACTAAGAATGAGAGAAGTGTGTGATATTGTGATTTCTTTTTTTTTTTAATTTTTTAATGTTTATTTATTTTTGAGAGACATAGAGGCACAGGGTGAACAGGGGAAGGGCAGAGAGAGGGAGACACAGAATCCGAAGCAGGCTCCAGGCTCTGAGCCGTCAGCACAGAGCCCAACGTGGGGCTCGAACTCACAGACCACGAGATCATGACCTGAGCCGAAGTCGGCTGCTTAACCGACTGAGCCACCGAGGCGCCCCGATATTGTGATTTCTAATGAAAAATACGTATTTGATCTTCCTGTTCCTGGCACTGGGCTCCTAAAACCCTTGGAATTTCCCAGGTGATGGGAGTGATAAAGTTCTTTTGTTATGTTAATTGGGTGACTTTTGGAAAGCACCTAAGTAACCAAAAGACGACCTAGACGGCTGGAGAGGAGTTCACTCACCAATAGCCAGTGATTTCATCAATCGTGCCAATGCAATAAAGTCTCCATAAAAACCCCAAAGGAGAGGGTTTGGGGTTTCGGGGTTGGGGAGACGGTGAAGATTCAGGGAGAGTGATCCGCCTAGAGAAGACACAGAAGGTCTGCGCTTTTCCTCGTGCGTCGCCCTGTGCGTCTCTTCCACCCGGCTGTTTCTGAGTCATCTCCTTTCGTAACAAACCTGTGATCTAGTAAGTAAAATGCTTCTGAGTTCTGTGAGCTGCTCTAGCAAATTAATTCCACCCAAGAAGGGGGTGGTTGGAACGGGCCATCTAGAGCCTGTCCGTCAGAAGCAGGTGATTATCTAGACTGGCAGTTGGTGTCTGAAGTCGGTCGCGGACTTCACGACTGAACAGTCCCTGAACACTGATGTTATCTCCAGGCAGATAGGGTCAGGATGGTGCTGAATGGCATGACGCCCAGCTGGTGTCAGAGAACTGCTCGGTGGCATGGAAAAACCACACACAATAGGGATGGGGTGCAGAATCCTTACCGCAACTCATCCCAATTCCCGAAGCCAGGCAGGGACCGGCTGCCCCTGCAGGGACCGACCAGGGGGAGGAGGAGTTCATTGGTCCAGCTTGACGGTAATAAGAAAGCACATCCTCTGTAGGAGATTCAAAAAATGGGAGCAAAACCAACTAAAAAGTCACAATTTGTATTACTTTATTATATGAATGGATATGGTCAGTGATAAAATATTCCTCTTCTCAAAAATCTTTTTGCTATCATTACCGCTCAGTTTGGTTTTTTAACTGCTCCATTTTGATAACATATAAGTGTCAAATAAGCACTTTAATTTTTTTTTTTAATTTTCTTTTGAGACAGAGACAGAGAGAGATGCAGGAGGGGCAGAGAGAGAGGGAGAGAGAGAATCCCAAGCAGGCTCTGCACCGTCACCGCAGAGCCTGAGGTGGGGCTCTGCCTCACGAACCATAATGTCATGACCTGAACTGAAATCGAGAGGCAGATGCTTAACTGACTTGGCCACACAGATGCCCCCAAATAACCACTTTTAAAAAATTACTTATCCTAAAAAAAAAATAAAATGACTTCTCCTATAATAAACACTGGATTCTATGGAAGGTAATTCCGAGTACTTTCAGTTACACAGTACCCCGGACCCCCTTAAAGAGGGTGTTAAAAGTCAGATATTGCTTACTCTGTCTATAAATTCAGAGTTCACCTCCCGACCACGACTGTGTACCGAAAAGGGAAAACTGTGGTTGCTTTTGTTAACAACTTATATAATTAAGACACAAATGACCGTATTTTCTTTTCTCTCTTCTAATTACCCAAAGCTAAAACATGCTATGTTTTGCCACTTAACTAGATTTTAAGAATTATTTGCCAGGAATACCCAGAAGAAACCGGTATTTCATGCAAATAAGGACAGCCTGCTCAGATAGATATGACTAATGAAGGCCTTGCACAAACATCTATTCTGATTTGCATTTTAAGAGAAAACATAAACCCATAGAGGGATTCAATACTGATTAAGACATCAAAATGTTTTGAGGTTTTACAGAAGGCCAATAAAATAAGTTTCCTACTCCATCTCTTAAAAATCATGACCACCGCGCCCCCCCCCCCCAAATACTGGTTCATTCCAGAACATTCTATGCTGATATTTTCTCTTCCTTGTCAACATTTGCTTCCCTTTAAAATCCATGTACCTTTTTGGGCGCAGTAGCTCGGCGGTGAGGGCTTGGGTTTGACTTAGCAACACCTCGCCCACTCCCAACCTCCACTTGCAACGCCACGTGATACAGGAAGAACTTTCATTTAAACTCTCAGGTGAAATAAAATGTCAACCAGCCAACCAAGACACAGGTGAATATTTTTGCTCTTTTACAGCCCCCCTTCTCCAGAGATCCAGAGTTCAACCCCCACCTCTTGTAAGGACTTCCTTGAATGTAACTGGACTCCAATGACACAGAAAATTACTTCTTCAACTCCACTGTTATCACTATACTATTTATAACTTTTATCACACTGTTACTAATGCTAATACACTTTCGCAATATCGAACGTGTGATTTAGGTGAAGACATACCATAGATCTCTGAGTTGAGTCAGGAAGATGGTTCCTTTATTTAGGAAACAGGGCTCCCTGTCATCGCTCCCTCTCGGTCTGGGGAGCAAGTAGGCTCTGGCTGAGTTGCCCAGAGGACTCTCCCCTCACCCCCAACAAATCTACTCCCATTCCACCTCTATTTCCAAGAACAAACCCTCAACTGCCCGTCATAAACCAACGGTAGGGGGAAAATTTCCAAAAGGAGCAAATCTGTCCTAAACTTTAATATCTCAGCAAAACAATCCTCCTGCCTTCCCAGAGCTCTTTAAGAAAGAAAGAAAAAATTAATATAAGAAAAAGAAGAGTATCAGGAAGAAATGAGAGGTTTAAATAATCCATAAATCATCATAACCAAGTCAGGAATAAATAGGTATGTATAGTACATAACCCAAGGAAAAAAAAACTATTTGAAAGTCTTTGAATACCACATAGGTTTGAACTTCAAGTAGCTGGAACTAATTAAAATCTTTTCAAAGCATCTTTTAAAAGTACTCTGAAAACAACTGCCCTCTGAATTTACCTAAGGCCGTCCCTCAATATTTCATAGTTGTGACACATGCTTTGTCATCATATATAATCAATGAAAAGCCAAACTACACTCAAGACCCAAAGTTAATTTTTTGACCACAAAAGAGGCCACCTCTGAGCGCTCCTCAGCCAGACCTGCCTAGCAGGTCTGTCCCACCCCAACCCAAACTCAGAGGCGACACCCTCCCTTTTCCTCCTTGACCTTAGAGCTCTGGCTATAGTGAATTTGTATCTCAGTTTTCCAGAGTCGAACCCCATGCACGGAATAGAATGCTACACCATCCCCGATGCAGCTGATTTGTGTATGTTTGCATGCATCGCATGAGATTTACATATTACGGATGCTGGTCCCTGTTGAAACTCTTAGGCTATCTATAAGAAAGGACTCCTTTGAATGAGACTGAAATTTTGCTATCTAGACCAAATACAAAACACAGTTAGTGTTCAAAGCATTCTGAAATCTGCCTTAACAGCTCTCAAGAAATGGCCGTGGTTCATCAGATGAGAAATCTCTGAGATTATTCAGGGTGTCTTCCCAAGCTATTGACGGATGGTCTGAGTCATGTACCACTACGGAAATTATTAGTTTCACACGGCATCGGAGCCTGGTCTATCTGCTGCCCACGCCCCATGGCAGGCTTCTCTCTGCTCCGTCTCCCATCCACGCGCAGGGCCACACTCACATCCTCCTCGCCAAGGCCAACGAGGCACTTTGTTCCCACATCCTTCGATCCTGATGTAATGGCTTTTTCATCTGCGCGTGAACTTACCGTCTGCCCAACCCATTCTTTACATTCTACCTTGTGTGGTGGTTGGTCTTGTTTCTAACAGAAAGTTCCAAAGGCTCAGGACCAAACCCTATGTCTCTTATTTCCCAAGTGGGGCAGGATTTAAGTTTTACCACTTACGACCTGGGGGACCTTGGGGACAATATCCTCAATAAGCCTCCTCCGTTTACGACATGAAGGTAATGCCTACTTTACATAGTCCTCGACCTTAACCTCATGGAAAACCCTCAGTGGGGCGTATGGTACCTGGGACTCAAGCATCTACAGGGTGAATAATTTCAGTGATCCGTTTCATCAGAAAATGCAGCAAGACAGCATAAACAGGATAGCAGGCATAATATTTTTCTCAATAAACGTTTATTAAAATCTTATAAGCCTACAACACTTGGAGAACTGAGGTTTTCGAAGGAAAACAGAGTTCGGTGTTGTTTGTGATCAGCTTCTCGGAGCTCCTAAGAGGCAGCAGACCAGAGCAAGGTGTTACCATCTGAATCCAAATCCTGCCTCCTTTCCCTTCATCACTCTTCCTCTAGCCACTGAGGTAAGGTTTCAGAGAACGAGGTTTGTATACGGCATCATATATCTTCTAGATTATAATAACTCCAAGACCCCTTAAAAAGTGGACCCCAGTTAAAACAAGCAAAACTATCACTCTAGTATCATCTAGGGAAGAGTGAGAGTTGGTCATCTAACCCCTTAAACACAGATTTGTCTTTTCCTCCAAGTCTGCAGAGCAAACACTCTTTACCATAGAACAAATAAGTAGGACAAACTTAAATTTCAAAACCGGGTTTAATGTTAATGGAAAGACGCACTGGTTGAGTTTGCTTTGAAATTTTATGAGGAAGGAAGTAGACAGGGGTGTAGATGAAAGACCATTGATTGGCCATGGCCATGGCCATGAACAAGACCGGCGGTGGCGGGGGGAAGGGCTTCATTAGACGATTGTTCCTATTTTACATGTTTGAAATCTTCCTCGATTAAAAAATGAAACAATAAACTAGCTTTAGAAGAAACTAAGGTCTTTACGTAGGTCACCATCACAAAGGTCACGTACGTCCTAATTCATAACACAGGCTCTGAGGAACCACACGCTTTGAGCAGCCACTGGCCCATCTTGAGAACTCAGATATTACATAACTCGGATGTTAAATAATAAGTCTTTTCATAGTAAAAAAGAGTATTTTTAAATGAAATTGAATATTTCATATTTCCCAAAGTAAAAAGTGAATTTCACTGGCTAGCTCTTAAAAGGAAAAACGGCATAGAAAATGGAAACGCTTCGTAAGTTAGGGCTGTGCCATCCATAGCCCACGAGGCGTGTTTGCTCTTTAGATCACTGAGTACATTTAGCATTGACCTTGTTTTGTGCGTTCTAACTGCCTTGCTTTTAAGAATAATTTTTATCTTGGAGCACCAGGGTGGCTCAGTTGGTTAAGCATCTGACTTTGGCTCAGGTCATGACCTTACGGCTCATGGGTTTGAGCCCCGCGTCAGGTTCTGTGCTGACAGCTCAGAGCCTGCAACCTGCTTCGGGTTCTGTCTCCCTCTCTCTCCGCCCCTCCCCCACTCATGCTCCGTCTCTCAAAAATAAACAAACATTAAAAAAATTCTTTTGAAAAGAATAATTTTTAGCTCAAACACTGTTCCCATCTTTCGTCGCATTATTTTCTCCTCCGGTATGTGAATAAAATACTGTTATCATCCCCATCTCAAGGATGAGCAAACTGAGGCCGAGGAAGTTTACACGGAGTGCTCAGGGTCACCCAGCTCATTGCCATAAGGGCTGAAACTGGAGCCAAGTCCAGATTCTCCAGTTGCCAAGGTCATGTCACTGGGCCCGGCACACCGCCCCCAGCCTGCCTACAGTTCATTCTGGCGCAGCGGAAAGGGCCTGAGTTCTGGAGTCACGCCTCCTGCCAGCTGGGCAGAAAGCTCCTTAAGTAACATTGCTGCTCCTTGCCTCGCTCGTCTGCAAAATGGGTAAAATAATAGTGCCTGCCTCTTCGGGTTGCCCTGAGCATGCAATGAGGCGACAGGTAGAAAGCTCCCAGAATAGAGCCAGGCCCAAAGGAAAGGCACGATAAAGATCGGTCATTGTTAATCCTGCGTGAGAGGCTTAAACGGTAAGAAACGTGTGACCAAACTGACACTTCGGGAACAGCTGAGAAGCTACTACGGCCCATGCCTGGGCTCAAATTTACCTTCCCGTGAATCATTAATAGCTAGGGGAATACCTAGCCCGTAACCTGCTGTGTCACCCTAGTAGTGAGAGAGACATTAAATATTTTACTTCCCCAGCTGCTCCCAACAAAGCGGCCTGGGGTGTATCCATTACCTCCTTTTTTTCAGATCTCCCGAGTAAAGAGGGAACGGGTCATCAAACTCCAACTCTGGAATCGAAAGTAGAAAATCAGCCTAACATCGCACGGTCCGTATTTTTGCCTGATGGATACAAGTGGGTTTTTTTTTTCCCCAGAAAGAGAAAGTGTTATTTTCAGAAACAGAAGCCGTCTTTCCATCTGACACCTTTGCCACAATATACGGTGTCTATCTTGCCAACAAGAGACACGCGATACCTGCCAGCCCAAAATAGTCTTGGTTGTTTATCAACAATGTGTAGTTGTACACTGGAGAGCCCTGAGCTGCACGTATTCTCTGGGCACATATTACACTCGCGTTGGAATTGCTGTATGAAACCATTCCTAGGATAGCCTCCTCTTTGAATAGTAAAACTCACGATTCACAGAACCACATCGACATTTGGAAAGGGAAAGACTATTTTTGGACACTGAATCTTCTAATTTTTTTTTTTCCTACCAAGACAAAACTCCTTGAGAAAATTTCTTATGGTGTTGGCAATTTTACAGCGACGGCTTAATCTGGTTAATCCTTGATTATTTACATGTTTAATGATTGACTTCTTCATTATCTGTGGATCCCAGGCTGGGCGCGCTCCCTGGTCAGCTGCTCAGCCTCACCTGTTTACACAGGCAAGCTCCCGGAGGGAGGTTTTAACTGTTTAAAGAGTAGACAGAAGGGTTCGATATCCTAATCTTTTCCAGGCTTTAAATACAGAAAATCCTCCCATACTCTCTTATGAGCTCTATAGGGTCATAGCGGTATTGTTCCAATTCTACCCCGCCTCAGACCAGAAGAGACGGGGAGTCTTTCTGGGCACAGGCATCAGATTCCCGTGCGCCCAGACCACCTCCCGACCCCATTGGAGTTAGAGCAGAAACCACCATGTGCCAGCTGAATTCAACTTGTGGCCATGCGTTATTCGGTTGCCTCAGGGTTTCTTGTTTGTTTAAATTTGAATTAGTCTCATTAAAAAAAAAATCTGTTGGGGTTTTGCATAAACTCAGATTTCCCAATTTTCTTCAGTGGAAAACATTTGGGCAAGACAACCATCCGTGGGGGTGGGGTAGCAGCTCTCCTTTTGAGAGAGGTGTGCTGTGCCCCGCTTTCCGCAGTCCCCGCCCCGCCAGCCTGACCCTCCCCAGCCCCTGCAGGAATTGGATCTGCGAGAAGCAAATACTGTTACTAGTCCCATTTTACAGATAAGAAAACTGAGGCTTAGAGGTTAGGGATACCCTCAATGTCATACAACGAGTCAGTGGCAAGCTGGAATCGCAATCGCGGTCCGCTTCGCTCCAGAATTGGTGTTTTTAAGGACCTCACTCTGCTGTTCCCTCCTTCCCTTTTAGCAAAGGAATTAGCAGGTCAAAGGGCAAGACAGGCATGCCTGGGTAATTTTCAAATTCTCTATCAGCAAAGGAGAAAGCGCTCTCTGAAATTAATCTACGGAAGGCGCTCTGAATTAGGATCCATAAGGTAGCCGCGAATTTGCCATCAACTTCTCAGAAAAGCAAAAGAAGGGGCACGTGGGTGGCTCAGTTGGCTAAGCGGCCGGCTTCAGCTCAGGTCGTGATCTCACGGTCTGTGAGTTCGAGCCTCGCGTTGGGCTCTGTGCTGATGGCTCAGAGCCTGGAGCCTAGTTCGGATTCTGTGTCTCCCTCTCTCTCTGCCCTTCCCCTGCTCACGCTCTGTCTCTATGTCTCTCAAAAATAAATAAAAACGTTAAAAAAAATTTTAAAGAAAAGAAAGAAAAGCAAAAGAAAAGAAAACCCATCTGCCGAACCACAGACTATTTCCAAATTAGCAGTCTTTGTTGTGGTTGACCCACATTCATCTATTAACAT
This sequence comes from Paguma larvata, assembly GCA_030068075.1. Classification (NCBI taxonomy): domain Eukaryota; kingdom Metazoa; phylum Chordata; class Mammalia; order Carnivora; family Viverridae; genus Paguma; species Paguma larvata. Next base: position 70,902 of record JAINVK010000200.1, read on the forward strand.
CTTACACCATTTGCTTCACGCTTAGCTCACTCTTCACGCGCGCGGTGCGTGTGTGCCCGCGCCTGAACCGTTTGAGGCCAAGTGACATCGCATCCCTGCACCCCTAAATAGTTCAGGGGTAGCCTCTTCTGTTCCCTTACAGAATCGTACTGTAGCTATCAACTTTACACAATCCAACATTAATACACAATCTAATATTCTTATTTTACCATTGACTCAATAATGTCTTCAGTGTTTTTCCTCTAGGATGAGATCCAGCCTCAATCAGTGATTACTTCCAATGGCCAAGCCCTTTAATCTGGAACGTTCTTGTTTATTATTTTTTTTCCATTAATGACACTGAGGTTTTTTCCTCCTAGTTGTGGCATCCACTGGGGATCCTTGCACGGTCCAGTCTTGGCTATAACGGCGCCCCCAGCAGGACTCCCAGCTCCAGTGTGCCTTTTGCATTCATCAGCCGTCCTGAGCATTCCACTGAAATGTTATTTGTCTATTTACCAACCGGTTATCAATATGGAAGCCTAAATTCTATGTTCCCTAGCAGTTTATAACTCCTTACTGCCCACAGTTACTTTAGTGTTTGAACTGTCCAAGCCATGGCCAGTGGGAGTCCCATCAAGCTGGGACATACGTGCTGTGGCGGGCCCTGATCATTCTTTGATTATTTCCATACTTGGCAGCAGTAACAAGATGTTCCGGGTTCATTGCACCTGTCCTGCTGCAGCCCTTTCCTTTGGGTGAGAAAGGGTATTAGAGACCAAGATCCGGGCACTAGATGCACTCATTGCTACTGGGGTGTCTTTGCTCCTTGGCCCTTTGGTGGACAGAACACACACACATACACACATACTCACACATACGAACACACACGTGTTATATGAGAACGCTTCTGCATACACGTATTTCAGAAATTGAGCCCATGCCGAAACCTCCCATTCTAACTGATCCCTGCCATCTATTATCGGTATGTCCCTTCTTCCTCAGTGAGAAGCCTGGCTCCCCAAATTACACATTTACTTGTTGGATCGACGTTAACGTACATCTAAAACTGTCTCGGAATTGCTTTGCCAGCATCACTACGTAAACCAGTTGAGGTTGTTTTTTGCCTTGGTCCCACACATTGTCTAAGATGGAGTATTTATAGTAAAATACTATGTTCCTACTTCCTTAGATTCTTTCTCTTCCCCCCGCCCCTTCTTTGTGGTTGTGGTATTCATTTGAAAGGCAATTGTAGGGCACCTGGGTGGCTCAGTCAGTTGAGGGTCTGACTTTGGCCCAGGTCATGATCTTGTGATTCACAAGTTCAAGTCCCATGTCGGGCTCTGTGCTGACAGCTCAGAGCCTGGAGCCTGCTTCAGATTCTGTGTCTCCCTCTCTCTACTTCTCTCCCACTCAGACTCTCTCTCTCTCTCTCTCAAAAATAGATAAACATTAAGAAAAAAAATTTTTTTAAACGTTTATCTATTTTTGAAAGACATAGAGACAGAGCGTGAGCAGAAGGGCAGAGAGAGAAGGGAGATACAGAATCTGAAGCAGGCTCCAGGCTCTGATGAGCCGTCAGCACAGAGCCTGATGCGGGGCTCGAACTCACAGACCCTGAGATCATGACCTGAGCCGAAATAGGCCGCTTAACCGACTGAGCCACCCAGACGCCCCTAAGAAAGAATTTTGAAAAGCAATTGGGTTCATTCATTTCATTTTGCTTTCCGTCTCAGGGTTTTTCCTTCCTTTTTTTATTGATTTAAATTTCATTCTTGAATATGTAGACCAATAATATGCTCCAAAGAGTCAAAACACAAACATTGCAAAAAGGTCTACTTAGCCACGTGGCTCTCCCTCACATATCCCCTTCTTTTTCCCACCCACTCCTTATTGGTAATAACTTCACTGATTATTCTCCCTGTGTTTCTTTTCATAAAGATAAGCAGATATATGTATTGCATATTTTTTATCTTTCGTATACAGAAGTGCAATATATATGCCCCTTTGCACTTGCTTCTTTTACTTAAAATCTCCTGGCAATCACTAGAAGTCACTCTTCAGGCACTGTTTACAAGTGGAGAAACATTTACGTATGTGTACGAACCATTTGCTTGGAAGACTTTTTAGAAAAATACATAGATCCCACCATGCTTTGCACCCTTTCCTCTCCCTATTAAGACAGAATTCCGCAACCAGCATTCCATAGTGGCTGCTGGGTCTAGGGTCTAGCTTGCTTCTGGAACTCAACTCTACCAGGGCTATATTACCACAGTGACTTTATTATTAACATCCAGGCAAGACACTTATGACTTCCGGGGACTTTCCCCAAGCCACATCTCCATCTAAAGTGGTGGCCACAAGGGTAGCAGGTAAATATTCCAAGGGAATAAAAAAGAAAGGTCACTTTGTGCATCTTTCATCCCTGACAGGTATCTGGAACCTCATGTCAAAAGGATCCAGGAAAAAAAATTTTTTTAAGGTTAGGATGACTCAAAACAAATCCACCACCGCTGCTGGGAAACCCACCACCAGTTCTGAGCCTTGGCAAGTCAACTGCACCTCAAAGATAATTCTCTCTGACTGGTGTTGCTGACACCCTCCCGTCTTTCCCACCATGAAGGAGAGAGGCTCCCACTCTGTCACCAGCACCCAAACTCAAAGGCACTGGAGAGAGCCAGCACACCAAAAGAACTCTGCGCACCAACAGGAAGGGGGTCATGCTGTGATACTGGGCTTTTCCGAGTTCACCAGTCTTCGCCCGTGTACAAAGGGGGAAAAGATCATGACCAAACTTGATCCCCCCATAGTGACTTTAATGGGCACAAAGAATTATAAATAACAGAAAACCACAGATGAATTCAGTGTAACAATGTAATTAATAGTCTCAGGAGGCTCACCTTTTAAAAACACTCTCTGTGGGATAAGGACCGGGTGGATGTAACATCTCAGGAGCTTCTGTCCTAGGTCCAGCTGAGGGAAATCCTGTCCCCGAGACCCCACAGACTGGGAACAGGGTGTGCTGAGCAGAGCCAGCTCCAGAAATGCCGGAGGACCCCCTCCCCTAGATAATCCATCTCTACGTAGCTTCGCCTTTTCTCTCTCACCTTCGCCAAATTGAAAACTGGTCTCCCTTCAGGGAAAGAGAAGCCAGCGGCTTCCGGAAGATACAGCTCGCGAGTAACGCACAGCCTGGCGTTCATTCCCAGACCTCCTGCAACGCTTTTCCCGTTCTCGAAACTCTGACAAGAAAACATGGTCAACCTACTCCTTGTTCGCCACTACATTGCAAAAACAAAATCATAAAGCCTAAAAGTTGTTTCAGAGAAATACAGCTCACATAAATAGATAGAATTCACACGCCTCAAATCTGTATTTAATGGATTCTAATGAAATTGCTCCTCTACAGTTAAAAAAAAAACATTGCTTTCGTCCCAGAGAAAACATTTAAAAAGATCAGAACATCTAACTGGAATAGCATGTTCTAGAATCAGTAATCACTGAGAATTTTTATTACTAAAAGTGAAAGAAGTCATAAAAAGTATCTTCACCTTCCCAAATGGGCAGCTTGCTGGAAAAGATTTTCTCAGAACAAGAGAAACTTGGACTTATCCAGCCAAGGGGCCCGCTGAATCATTTCCTGTCCTCTCCTTTTTTTCTTTTTATAAAGTTTTTTTTAACGTTTATTTTTATTTTATTTTTTTTTAAAGAGACCAGAGAAATTGTGCCATCTGTGCTTCAAGTAACCATTAGGATAAAATGCAGCGGCCTTTCTGGAGGTTCTCGAGCTGGTACGAAGTGGTGGAGAGAGACCTACACTCTGGTCTAGCACAGAAGGCACGCGCACCGGACAGCCTTGGGCAGGCCACGTCCCCACCTGGACTCGGATTCTCATCTGTCGGCGAAGGTTCCTGACCAGATCTCTGGTTCTAAAACATGACCACACCCAAGAATCCCATGGAAGGCTTTTAAAGGCAATAGACTGCTAATCCAGACCTGAAACAGTCCACAGGGGTGGACTGTTCTAAGGCTTTTCTGGAAGATGTCTGAGCTCCCTTCTGGTACTAAGTTTCTGAGTTTCATCAGATTCAAAAAAATGTTTTTCTTAATTAGACTTTTTAAAAAAATAGTTTTAGGTTTGGAGAAAAATTGAGCAGTAAGTACAGAAAATTCCCATCCAGCCCCTTAGCCCTTGGCCTTATTGCGGCTGTGATTAATATTTTGTATTAGTAGGATACGTTTGTTTCAAATGATGAGACAATATGGATACATTATTATTAACTATTAACTAAAGTCTGTAGTTTACAGTAGCGTTCAGTCCCTGTGTTTCGCATTCTATAGGGCTTGACAAATGTACAATGACATATACGTTTCCTAATTTAAATTCTCCCTCGAGGAGGACTAGCTCTTGCACTGACCCTGAAGTTAGGACAAATCACAGATAGTTAGATGAAACATTGGTATAATGTCCATAAACATAACATAAACACAGAAGAGTACTTTCTTGCTTTTTCCCTTTTCCCTTTTAGCACTTAGGATGTCTTTCCAACAGGATATATCTCTGTTACTTAAACTACTGAACCCATAGGTATTTCCAGATATGTAATGTGCTTCCCAGATATGATACATCACAATGACTTTAGAGCCTTAAACTTTTAAGAAGAAAAAAAAATCTTAAAAAATGTCATCTAAGAGATGACATCAAGGCGTTGATAGAAATGACTTCCCTTGATCCAAAGACAACTGGTATCTGAAACTCTAGGAAATTCGGGGGCTAAAATGAGAATCTTAGGGGAAATGAAGCTTCTTGAACGTACACTTTTGCGGTTATTCAGTGATTTCCTGAGGAGAAATTCCAAGTATAGGATAGTTGTCAAAAAGCTATTCTCTAAAGATGGAGTTCTGTTTCCACAAACTGCATCAGGAACCAGGAACACTTCACTGTGCAAGTTTTCATATGCTTTTCTGTTCTTCAAATTCCAACAAACCTTTCCATGGGCCAACTGAAATAAATTCTATCGATTTTCTTTTCCTTTTTTAAACATATTTTTTAATGTTTCTCTTTAGAGAGAGCGCAGGAGCAGGGGATGGCAGAGAGAGAGAGAGAGAGAGAGAGAGAGAGAGAGAGAGAGAATCCCTAGCAGGCTCCACGCTGTCAGCACAGAGCCCAAGGTGAGACTTGATCTCATGAACCACAAGATCATGACCTGAGCGGAAGTCAAGAGTCAGACACTTAACCGACTGAGCCACTCAGGTGACCCTGTATCGATTTTCTTTTAACTCGACAACTTATTGTACAAGAGGTCCTCAGTGTATAGGTTTTAAGTGATCAAAGAAATACATTTAAGCAATTTCAGAGCACTTTCTCTGACATTATCCTCAAGTAAACTTTTCTCTTTGTAAGTATTCAGGTATCAAACAACAACAACAACAACAACAACAACAACAGAAAAGAACAAGTGTTGGTAAAGATGTGGAGAAATTGGAATCCTCGTTCGTTGGTGGTGGGACATAAAGGGATACCACCGTAGAAAGCATTATGGTTGGTGTTTTCTTTAAGAAATCAAACATGGACGGGTGTCTGGCTGGCTCAGTCAGGTGAGCATCTGACTATTGGTTTCGGCTCAGGTCGTGGTGCTGGGGTTGTGGGATTGAGCCCACGTTGGGCTCCACGCGGACTGTAGAGTCAGCTTGAGATTTTCTGCCTCTGTCTCTCTCCCCCACTTGCATTCTCTCTCTCTCAAAAAAAAATTGTAGAAAAATAATAAAAAATAAAAATAAACAATAAAAAAAATCAAACACGGTTACCATATCCTCTAGCAATTCCACCTCTAGGCATACACCCAGATGAACAGAAGCAGGGATTTGAGTAGATGTTTGTACACCTGTGTTCGCAGCAGCACTAGTCATCACAGCTAAGAGGTAGAAACAACTCAAATGTCCATCAGCAGATGGATGAGTGAACCAAGTGTGTATCCGCAGAATGGAATATTATTCTGCCTTAAAAAGGAACTTCTGACCCGTGCTACGACATGGATGAACCTTGAGGATACGATGGCAAGTAAAATAAGCCAGTCCCTAAAGGACAAACACACTATGATTCCACTTATGTGACGTCTCTAGAGACAGTCAAATTCATAGAGACAGAAAGTAGAAAACAGTGTTATCAGGGCCCTCCTGTTTAATGAGAAGAGTTTCAGTTTGGGAAGATGAAGGTCTTGAGATAGAAGGTGGTGATGGCTGTACAACAATAAAGATTTACTTAATGCCGCTGAAAGGTACACTTAAATATGGTTAAAATGGTAAATTTTGTTATTTTGTTTTAATTTTACCCCAACGACAACAACAACAGCAACAACAAAATACTCAGCTGTTCTTTATCTCCTCTGGAGAACAAAGATTTAAGTTGATTTTGGCTAAAAGTTTCTGGACTGGACAAGTTGTCCAAAGAATAACTGATTATTTCTGGAGGCATTTCTTGAGGACCTACTACTCGGAGCCAGGCAGTGTGCTAAAGACTAGGAACACAGTGGCAAATAGAAGGTCCTAGATCCCTACCTTCACAAGGGTCTACAGTTCAGCAAAGCGGTTCCCTAGCCCCGCCTGACATCAGACGTCCCTGGAGCGCTGGTTCATTGCCAATCAGTAGGCCCAATTCTCAGAATTTCTGATTCAGGAGATCTTAGTGGAAGGCTGAGAATCTGCATTTCTAGTGAGCTCCACGGTGATGCTAATACTGCGGTCCAGCGACCACGCTTTGAGAAGCTCTAGTATAAGGGTAGAGATGCATAGGTAAATAAGCGATTTCAGTCCCGTGAGGTAGGGGCTATGATGGGGATCCTCCCAGGATGCCCACCAGCAGGGGTGCCTATCGGTCCTAGGAGGGACCAAGAATGCCCTTCCTAGAGGTGGTGCTGTGGGAACGGACATCTAAATCGAGACCCATGGGACACCTAGGAGACAGGCAGGTGACTAGAAGGGAAAGGGCATTCCAGGCGGAGGGCACAGGATTTGCAAAGGTCTAGAGGGAAGAAGGCACACAGCCCGTTCTTGGAACCCCAGACTTCCCCTGTGCTGGGCGTTGGAGGGTGATGGGGAAAGCGGTACAGGAGGCTGTGAGCGGTACGGAGTGTAAAGGGCATCAAGGACCTTAGGGTTTTTCCTCAAGGCAACACAGAGCCTCAGGAAGGGCTTCCGGCATCAAAGACTTTAACTCTAGGAACTAAGGGCAGGTCATTACCTCTCTGAGAGGACTCGAGTCCAGCACAGACATTGCCTGGGGGTTTAGGGAGGAGACAGTGGCCCATGTCCCTCTGATTCTGGTTTCTACCTGATCCAAGATCTAGGTTGTCAGAAACCCAACTGCCGCCTGAGTTACAGCAAGAAAAGTCCAGGTCCACTGTGTGGGCCCACACAAGGAACCACTAGTCGTGTGAGGCTATTTAATTAACCAAAATGAAAGTCAGTTCCTCACTAGTCTCATTTCAAGTACTCAAGAGCCACATGTGGCTAGTGGCTAAATATAGACCATTTTTCTCATCACTGAAAGTTCTATTGGACAGCCCCGGTCTGGGAGATAGAAAGCAGGACTGGCGTTAAGACTCGCCAGGCGGGGCGCCCGGATGGCCCAGTCGGTTAAGTGTCTGACTTCGGCTCAGGTCACAATCTCATGGTTCGTGAGTTCGAGCCCCGCATCGGGCTCTGTGATGTCAGTGTGAAGCCTGCTTCAGATCCTCTGTCTCCCTCTCCCTCTGCCCCTCCCCTCAAAAAAGAAAAAAAAAAAAAAAAAGACTGGCCAGGCATCTCGATCTTACTGAATTAAACCAGCATGGAACTGGTTTGAGCCTTTGTGAATGAAAACACACAAACACACAGGGAGCTCTAAATTGATTTTTTAAAATTACAGAATAAAAATCTAGACAATCGGCAGTTCCTCACAATGTATATCCAAGCTATAAATACCCAAGACACACATCATATCCTTATATAAGGACATTGAAGGATATGTTTTCCAAGCCACTAAGAAGAATCCTAGAATCACTCTCCAAAGCCACTTCTAAATCCTCAAGGTAACTGGTCAGGGAAATTGAGGGAGGATAATACACTCTAGATTAAAATTCTACAAGGCCGTTTTACTGCTTACATGCCAAAAAAAGCTAAGCTTTGAAGTCTTTTCCTCTAGCATGTATTCTACTCGATTCAATACCCGGGATTCATAATATTACATTGCTAATCCTTACTCTAAGTTCTAAAAATAAAAGGCAAGAGACATCGCATGCCAAGTTGGTAACAAACACCAAGCCAGGACAACTGGAAACTAATGCGGGGAGGAAATGAGTTATGCTCTACAATGAAACACACGCCCAGGAGGGAAGCTTAACCCTTAGGCTGACCATACCCGCCATCGTTTTTTAGCTCATTAAAAAGCCAAGAAACCAGAGGTGGGGTGAGGACTTCTACGACTAAAAATCCAGAGATGTTTTTCTTTTCGCAGCCGCTCAGAAAGTAGTTGGCCAGCCTGAGTGTGGAGGCAACACCCAAGATCCCACCCTCCACCTCCCCCTCGCAGGATCTGGCAGGCAAGTTCTTGGTGAGGTCCTCCCAGGTTATCTGAGCATTCAGGTCCTGATGCCAAGGGACAGGGGGCTTTGGGAAGAGTACCCGCCGAGGCAGACCGCACGTTGCCTCTCTGTTCAACGTTCTCCCTGCCCGGGCATGATAAGAGGAGGGGCATCTCAGAAAGAAACAAGAGCTGAGTGTCTGCGTCGCTCAAAACCGCTAGAGCCCGGGACAGGCCAGCTGTCACTGCCCCGGCCCTGTTTTCCGCCTGTCTGACATACAACTGCTCCTCTCTGGCCAGATCCGCCCTGCAGGGCTGGAAACGAAGATCTAATTGGCTCCCTCCTCCGTGCTCTGATTAGAACCCTTCCTCGGGTTCAAACCAGTTTCTCTAGAGCCTTTCCAGAGACGTTCATGGCCTCTCCACTCGAAACCACCACAGGTGGAAGGCCATTTGTCCACCAGTTCCTGGTTTGGTTAAAATCAGCAACGATTAGCAAGAAAGTCTGTGTTAGGCCCCTTGGGGTGCCAGAGTAAAGCAGGAAGCAGTTCACCTGTGGATTATCTCAGGCGGCAGGAAACACCAAAGGGGACCCCGGAATTATGGAGATGGGAGTTGGAGAACGGACTCATCAGGGGTGTCATGCCAGGAGCATTCCAGACGCACAGCAAATGGCACAGAGTCTCCAAGAACTGTCTACTTGTTATTCTGATTTAATAACGTCTTGGTAACACTAGCCAGCAGTTTTTGAGCTGAGACTAGGTGCCAGGGACTCTTCCAAGCACTTAACGCAAGTAAATGCATTTGGAGCTCACGAGAGCCCAGGGAGGTTAGGTTGGTTCTGTTGTTCCCATTTTGCAGATAAAGACACCGAGGCCTAGAAACTCTCCCGGGATCCCACAACCAGCGTGTCGTAGAGCCTAGATTCAAAGCCAGTCACTCGAGGCCCAGCATCCTGTTCACGACCCGTCATGCGCGAAACTCCTTTTTCCGCCTCTCAGGCAGAGGGGCCCTAGCTCAGCAGGCCCCTCGGGTGTCCCACTCACCCGAGCTGCCGACAGGGATTCAGGGATTCAAAGACTGGAGTTTGCTATGTGAAGATCAGAACGGATCTCTTTCCAGAGTCGTCCATGTCATGCCTTGGGAGGCCTGTGTCCTACACAGAATGGGTACCTTGGGATTTAGTCACCATCGCAATAATCTTTCTTTCTGTTCAGAGGGGACTGAGAGAAGCCCTCTCCACAGTCTTCATCCTGGTCATTCTGTGGCCTGCATGAGACACAAAGCTCCTTCTACTAGTTCCGGCCCACTGGAACTCCTGGGGAACTCACCGGAACCCACTGTGAGACAAAAGCTTCAAGGGGGAGGGGGCAAAGGCCTGGAGGAGAAGGACGGGTGGGATGGGACCTTGAGCCGGCCGCAGAGTGTCTTGTCCGTGGGGCAAACCACATACAAGGTCAGGGGCACTGGCGCCTGCCTCCTGCCGATTTCAACTTCATGGCGATATGCACATAGGTGAACACATCTCAGCATGCTCCGCTGTGTGTTTGTTTCTTAATGTTTATTTTTGAGAGAGAGATCACGAGCAAGGGAGGGGCAGAGAGAGAGGGTGACGCAGAGCCGTAAACAGGCTCCAGGCTCTGAGCTGTCAGCACAGAACCCACCGTGGAACTCGAACTTATGAACCCCGAGATCATGACCCCAAGATCATGACGCTCAACCGAGTCGCCCAGGCACCCCTCAGCATGCCCTACTGTTAAAGAGAACTGGAAGAACAGAAAAGGGTCGGACAAGGGTTATCTAATGTGCCCTCTCTCTAGTAGAGATATGGCCTTTAATTTTTTTCAAGAGGAAATTAGGATTTAGTTCTAGTGCAGCTGATGGGAACATTAAGATGGTCATTTTTTCCCCCACAATCACTTCATAAACTCACAATAGGGCCATTTCTCTTGGGGACAAGCCCCCTGCTTTAGAGGATAGGTTAGCAATCCTTTGCACATGCAAATGATTTTAATGAGCATCATAGAGCCCACCCCACACCCCCCCAATGGGCTTTGAGCATCTCATGTTGCAACCATTCCCTCCTCTGCTTTGCTTCTGATCCTTCGATTCCCCTTCTTCCTAATTCCTAAGTGATTTGAGATTACCAGGTTTCCCTTACTAGGCTTCTAAAAATCAGGCTGAGTAGGCATTTTTAGGCATCTGCACTTTAAAAGTCTGTCGCGGGGTTTCCTTTGTGATAAGTGACCAGCCTTAGGAGTCAGTCACTCGGGCCACACCCTCAGCAGCTCTGGGGTGCTGCCTCAGGTCTAAATGTTCCTACAGTCTCCGCTGCTGGAGACCAATGATCTGATTAGGACATATCCAGTTTCCAAAGATCTGAGTAGTGTCAAGCAAGAGAATTGAGTTTTTCAGTAACATCAAGGGGCACCCTCGGCGTTTTTCAGGAAAACCACATTCAGGAGGCCCAGAAACTCATGAAACATACCCGAGAGGAAACAGGCAGGCTCTCCCTTTAGTTCTGAGACAGACAAGCCACACTGCAAAGCCCCGAATTCCCACCACAGGCAACCTTCCTGCACGGAGGTCAAACCTGTAATTCTGTTAACATCGGTGCGTTACAAACATAGAGAACGAGCCTCCAAAATTGTAAAATTCCATCTCTTCTCTTAACCCCCGAATCATGTGATCAATAAATTAGAGATATATGTGAAGTATATTAAAGGTATTTGCAGACACATAAAGATAAAATATATATAAACGTGAAACATACAGAGGTATCTAAAGTGCATAGTGACATATGAAATAGGAACCTTGGGGCATCTGAGTGGCTGAGTCGGTTGAGCGTCTAACTTCGGCCTAGGTCACGATCTCGCAGTTCGTGGGTTTGAGCCCCATGTTGGGCTCCGTGCTGACAGCTTGGAACCTGGAGCCTGCTTCGGATTCTGTGTCTCCCGCTCTCTCTGCCCCTCCCCCGCTCCTGCTCTGTCTCTGTCTCTCAAAAATAAATAAATGTAAAAAAAAAAATTAAAAAAGAAAAAAAAGAAATAGGAGCCTTATCTAGAGCCAGCAGTCTCTGCAGCAACAGGGATAAATACACATCTCACCATAATTCGGTGTGACAGGTACTAGAAGAAGCCACAGAAAAGAGCAGGGACTCCAAGAAAGGATGGAGAGAGGAGGGAAGTTATTTGAGTCCGGCCCTGAAGGTCAAGTTGGGCAGTGATCAGGGTGGGAGATGGGAAGTTAGAGAAGAGAGGCATTTCAGGAGATGAAAGCACGGGAGGCCCAGACTAGTCACTATAGTATGGGGGGGGGTGGGTTGGAAGAAGTGATTGGAAGAGGAGGCTGGAGAGGTAGACTGAGGCAAGGCTGGGAAGGCCTTGTAGGTGACAGGTATGTAGAATTTGTAGGCTAGGGGCACCTGGGCGGCTCAATTGGGTAAGCGTCTGACTTCGGATCAGGTCACGACCTCACTGTTTGTGAGTTCGAGCCCTACGTCAGGCTCTGTGCTGACAGCTTGGAGCCCAGAGCCTGCTTCGGATTCTGTGTCTCCCTCTCTCTCTGCCCCTCCCCTGTGTGTGCTCTGTCTCTCTCAAAAACAAATAAATATTTTAAAAATATTAAAAAAAAAAAAAAAAAAGCAATTGTAGGCTAAGCAACCAGAGACGATGAGAAGCTTCTTGTGCTTTGGACAAATGTCTCTGAGATTTCCAACACATACTTGATCAGCTGCCGGTGGGCAAGACATGGCTCCCATCCTTCTGAAGCCTCAGTTTCAGGGGAGACAGACAGGACTAGGGGTCCAGAGCAGGAGCTACACTACACTGTGACAGGCAGGTATCAGGGACAATGGGGACAAGGGGACATGGGGACGTGGGAAGGGCAGGGACGTCCTAGGACAAGTGAGGATGGCTCTGGGGTTTAAAGCATAAACAGAGCATGGAAGGAGGGAAACTGTCTGTGTAAAGAGCCTGCGGCCTCTTACAGGAACTGGCCTAATGAGATACGTGGTTTAGAAATGATAACCCTGACCAGGGACTCCAGGGACAGACGATGTCAGTCTGTGGCCGAGACAAGATTGCAGGAAGTCCCCACGGTCCTCCGGCTTGCAGATGATCGAGACAGAGGTGAAGGCGGTGCAGGCACAGGGCTCGCAGGAAACATTTCAGAGAGAGAAGCAACAGCTTTCCCGAGATGCCAGGGATACATCTGAACAAAAGAAACAAAACTCCCTTCCCTCAGGGAGTGAATGTTCCAGTGGGAGCCACGGACGGTAGGTAAGTACATGTTCGAGTCTGTTAGAAGGTGGGAAGTGGGGGCGCCTGGGTGGCTCAGCCGGTTAAGCGGCCGACTTCAGCTCAGGTCATGATCTCACGGTCTGTGAGTTTGAGCCCCGTGTCGGGCTCTGTGCTGAAAGCTCAGAGCCTGGAGCCTGCTTCGGATTCCGTGTCTGCCTCTCTCTCTGCCCTTCCCCTGCTCACGCTCTGTCTTTCTGTCTCTCAAAAATAAATAAACGTTAAAAAAATTAAAAAAAAAAAAAAGCAGGTGGGAAGTGGAATGGAAAGCGATGTAGAGGAGAACCAGAGGCACTAGGCAGGTGAGGCTGCACAGTTTAAATGCCGTGGTAACTGGGCACCGAGAACACAGCCCCAATACACGGTAGTATCTCATAAATGTCTGTGGATAAACGCTCACCTCGTGGCCTCCCTAGTCACCCATGCAGAACGGTAAACCTTCATTGGTCACTCTTCACCCCCTGTCCCAACTTGGTTTTTTTTCCATTGTTTTTATCTCCAGCCCACAAACGCTTGTTGGTGCGGTTATTCTGTCTCTCCACGTGAGAATGGAAGCCCCATGAGGGCAGGGACACGGTCTCTTTTTCTCTCTGATGAATCCAGATCATCTAGCATAATGCCAGGCACATTGAGGGTACTCAAATGTTTAGTGGAAGGAAGGAAGCAGATGGAGAGAGGAGGGAGGAAGGAGGAAGGAATTCTCAGTCCATAGCATCAGGGTCACAAGGAGGGGCCTAAAATAAAGGAACGTTAACTGGTTCTCAGATTCCTACATGTAGGAAGAGATCCTGTCGGACAGCAGGGAATGAGCAAGCATTCACTTGAAGATTTATCCATCCTGAATTGCTTTAGTCAGAATGAAAAATAACTCCTGGGGCACCTGGGTGGCTCAGTTGGTTGAGCGTCTGACTTTGGCTCAGGGCATCATCTCACGGTTCGTGAGTTCGAGCCCCGCGTCGGGCTGTTTGCTTTCAGTGTGCAGTCTGCTTGGGATCCTTTGTCCCTCTGCCTCTGCCTCACTCTCTCTCTCTCTCAAAAATAAATAAGTAAACATAAAAAAAAAAGAAAGAAATATCTACTAATGATGCCGGAGCAAGGAACAGGCCATACATTGGACTTTAGTCAAAGGAACCACGAGTCACCGAATAACATCCTTGCTGTTCGCAGCGTGCTCTCACCTACCATCCTCTGAGCCATAAATGTAATGCATCGACCGATCCAGCGAAAATGATCCCGGTGAGCATCCTTCACGGTCCAATTCAGTTCAAACCCGATACTCTACACTAAGAAACCAAAAGTAACATCTGTGTTCAGCTGAATGCTGTCCAAGTATTCTTTTGCCTCTGTTAGGACTCGTTTGGCATGCCGCCTATAATTTTAAATGTAATGACTGTAATAATAATAACCACTTCAAATTCATAAGGCACTTTTCTTCCAAGGCATTTATTGGTCTTCACGGACCATGTTAATTAGGCTTCCGCCATCCTCTAAAGCTACGGCTTCATCACCTTCACCTTGCAGAAAGGAAACGGAGATATAATCAGGTTAAGATGTGTTGCAAAGGTCGCCAGGCCAACGGAGGTAGGAGTTCACTTGTTCCCCAGCCCGGGACACCACCCACACAATTAACAACTGTTAGTCAAAGTCTCCACCACTGAGGCAGTAAGAAGAAGAAGAAGAGTGAGAGCAAGCCCTTCTCTTCATATCTGTTCTTGGGACTCACTCCACAGCTAATCAGGGGTCCTCTCACTTCCCTCAAGGTGATTTGCTCCCAGAAGCAAACCACACACACACACACACACATGCGCGCGCGCACGCGCGGCTAATTTTTCACAATATGAAGGATCCTTAGAGAGAAAAGACTGGAACAACTGTTGGGATGGTTCCTGATACCGAGAGTTATTTTCATGTCCCCCTCGCCCCCAAGGAATAAGAAGATATTTCATCATGGAAGTCTCTCCAGTGAAGCTCATTTTGATGTTTTAAATACTATCCTGCCCAAGGCAAGTGGACAAACCAGATGGCTTCTTTCGGCCCAATCATTACACAACTTGTTATCTCTCTTTCTCTCAAAGGTTTTCAACGGTTTCCTGAAGTTAATTTCTTATCTGTTGAGTTCAGAGCAGAATCCAGAGGCGGAGATTACGTAAGTTTTCAATCTGCTGTGCATCGACTATATTCCTGATTTCCAGCCCAAGTTGAAAGTCAAATTCCACTGCCATCTGAGTGTTTTTGTGGGGGCGGGATAGGTCTGTACACATTTGTAATGTACACATTCGTAAATGCAAAGACGAACTCTAGAAAGTTAACCAATAAACTGGTAATAGCTGTTGACTTTGGGGAGGAAAGTGGGCACTGACGCGAAAGGGAGAAGCAAGATTGACTTTACACTTTTTACCCTTTCGTACCTTTTGAAGACTGTATCATTCGCGGGTATTACTTATTGAAAACATTAAACAGAAAAACAATATGTGGAACGAAACTGAAGCTTGGAAATTATTTTTGTTGGAGTCTTCCATCAGAAAATAACAATGATGGTTTCACATCTTGGTTTACCCATGATGCTTGGCGACTATAAAGGTTACTAACTACATAAACGGTGAGGGCCCCAAAGGCAGGGCACGTTTTAATTGCACCTTAAATCTCGGTCCTTGTATTTGCTATTTATTGCTGCATAACAAATGGCTCCCAAATTTAACAGTTTGAAACACAAGTAATTGGGGTGCCTGGGTGGCTCAGTTGGTTGAGCGTCTGACTTCGGCTCAGGTCATGATCTCACGGTTTGGGAGTTCAAGCACCAAATCAGGCTCTCTGCGGTCAGCATGGAGCCCACTTTGGGTCCTCTGTCTCTCTCTCTCTGCCCCTCCCTCACTCTCTCTTTCAAAAATAAATAAACAGTAAAAAAAAAAAAAAAAAAAACACACACACACACAAGTATTATCTCAGTTTCAATAGCTCGGGATCTTGGGTCTGACCTGGGGCGACTATCGAGGTGTCTGCCAAGGCTCCAGCCACCTGAAGGCTCACCTGGGAAGGCTCGGCTTCCTGGTTCTGCCTGCTGGCAGGATTCAGTCCCTCGTCAGCTATTGGCGGGAAGCTACTCTCAGTTCTGTGCCACGCAAGTCTCTCTACCAGGCAGCTTACGACAGGGCAGCTGGCTTCTCCCAGAGCAAGTCAAAGCAGGGTCTTTATTGCACGCTGGCCTTGGAAGTGACCTCCCATGACTTTTCCCGTGTTCTGTTCATTACAAGTGCATTACCAGGTCCAGCTCCTACTCAAGGAGCGAGGCCACCCACAAACAGCAACAGCAGAAGCCACAAATTACACTTACGAGACTCTTGAAGCATTGTAGCAGAGCCCCAAATTTGGTTAAAAAAAAAAAGTCCCTTAAGACAGCTCGCATGGAACAAGCACGTGAGGAGGTCCGGCAGTAAAATGAAAGCCCGGGAGACACGACTTCCCCCCCAAAGAACGGCAGTAGGGCTGCTCACAGAGCCCTCACAGGGCTGCAAGGCTCCAGAGGAGGCAAAACTAAAAGTCAAAATTAGCTTTTAAAATCATTCTTCAGATTCTGTGTCTCCCTCTCTCTCTGCCCCTCCCCCACTCGCACTCTCTTTCAAAAATAAATGTTAAAAAGAAAATTAAAGGGGCACCTGGGTGGCTCAGTCGGTTAAGCGTTCGACTTCAGCTCAGGTCATGATCTCACAGTCTGTGGGTTCGAGCCCCGCATCGGGCTCTGTGCTGACAGCTCAGAGCCTGGAGCCTGGTTCAGATTCTGTGTCTCCGCCTCTCTCTGTCCTTCCCCTGCTAACGCTCTGCTCTGTCTGTCTCTCTCAAAAATGAGTAAACGTTAAAAAAAAAAAAAGAAAATTACAAAAAAAATAGGGGCGCCTGGGTGACTCAGTCGGTTGAGCATCGACTTAGGCTCATGTCATGATCTCACCGTTTGTGGGTTCAAGCCCTGTGTCAGGCTCTGTGCTGACAGCTCAGAGCCTGGAGCCTGCCCCAGATTCTGTGTCGCCCTCTCTCTCTGCCCCTCCCCCACTCATGCTCTGTCTCTGTCTCTCAAAAATAAATAAATGTTAAGAAAAAAATTAGGGGCGCCTGGGTGGCTCAGTCGGTTAAGCGGCCGACTTCAGCTCAGGTCATGATCTCACGGTCTGTGAGTTTGAGCCCCGCGTCGGGCTCTGTGCTGATGGCTCAGAGCCTGGAGCCTGCTTCAGATTCTGTGTCTGCCTCTCTCTCTCTCTGCCCCTCCCCTGCTCATGCTCTGTCTCTCAAAAATAAATAAATGTTAAAAAAAATTAAAAAAAAAAAAAGAAAAAATTAAAATCAAAGTGGTATCAGCTCTGGTCTAATACGTTTGCTGTTTTATTTTAGCAACACTGAACGTAGTGTTTATATCTTATTTGGGGGGGGAAGGACGATCACTTCTCAACCTGTATTATGCAATAAAAGAGAAATAAAACACGCAGGGAATCGTATTAAACATTCTCTCTTTGCTGAGCCCACTGCAATCACTACATCATATAAATACCCAAGTTCAAAAGCCGGAGAAATCAGCTGACCTTTAAGTCCACGTTTCCGATCCTCCTATTTATTATGAATCTCATATTCACAGGTTTGTCTGTGTGCACAACTGCCTTGGAAAGCCCAGGAAATAGAGAATTTTTTTATTCTGAAGTTGGAGAAAGATAGAGCAAACAAGACCATTTTAATCTTTTACTCACTTCAGTAAACCCTTGAAAGGATTACGAGATATTTAACTTGTCAATTTCTTTAAAAAGGCCTGTTACAATGAAAACGCCTGGTTCACAATGACTGTAAACCTAACTGAAGGTTTTACAGGATTTGCTCCGTAAACGGCTCTCTGTAAACGGCTCCCTCTGGCCTGACTTCCCGAGTCACCATGGGCAGCTGTAGGGAACATCCTGTTGCCTGTTGACATACATTGCCAGCTTCAGGAATTTAACAATTAGGAGTCAGATCTTATCATACCGCGGAGCGAGGAGAGGCTGGCTTCCAATCAGAGCTGGGTTGGGGGCCGGGGGGCGGGGGGGGGGGGGCAGACCTAGAAAAAGAAACCTTCTCGGAAGGTGTTTGTCAGGGCAGGGAAAGCACAATTACATGGAGAATGTGGATTTTCTTTTCTTTTCTTTTCTTAACGCATTTAGTCAAGTCTTTTTATTATATAGATGCATTCTTAGAAGCGGTGACCAAGAGGGGGTTGACGATTGCAGTCTTGGTTGTATATTTAACTATTATTTTTCTGTGAGTAATTTTAAATAAAAGAGAAAAACTCTAGTAACACTTTTGAATGGAGTTAAAGGCAGAAATGGCACCATGAACCAAGCAAAGGGAAGCCAGGGTTATATGCTTCTAACTCCAAAAAAAGGAGAAACTTAAATAAATACCAACATTTTTATGCTCACGTTACAAAATTATTCGCTTTAATCTTCATCGGGAGACAGATGAATACAACTAATACAACTGTAAATTAGTTTGATAACCACTTAATAATCATGATGGTAATGATCGCTGCGGTAAGCCATTTAAAATAACAGCCCCATTCTTCACTCCTTCCTACAATACAAAAATCTGCAGCTTGACCCCTTGAAATTGGACTGGCCTTGTGACCTGCTTTGGCCAGAAGAATGCAGTGGAACTGACATTATGTCAGGAATGAGACTAGGTCTCCAGAGGCCACGCGTGCCTGGGATCTCTGCCTTGCTGTCACGAAAACGAGCCTGAGCTGACCTGCTGGATGATGAGAAGCAGATAAAGGAGGGCCGTCTCGGCAGAGACCATCCTATACCAACCCGCCACTAGCCAACCTGTCTACGGACGGCAGACCCATGAGTGAAAACAGGTCCTTCCCCCTGAACATCCCGCATATGCCTCCGTTACAGTAATTTTTCGGCCGTGTGTATTTTCAATCATTTGCCAGTCATACGCAAGGCCAGAGAAATTCTCATTTAAACTCTGAGACGCGGGCATCTCAGTGGCTCAGTTGGTTAAGCATCAGACTTTGGCTCAGGTCATGATCTCGCGATTCGGGAGTTCGAGCCCTGTGTCGGGCTGTGCACTGTCAGCTTGGAGCTCAGAGCCTGCTTTGAATTCTGCGTCTCCTTCTCTCTCTACCATTCCCCCACTCGCACTCTGTCTCTCTCTCCCTCAAAAATGAATAAACACTTTTAAGAATTTTTTAAATTCTCTCTTTCTCCCCCCCCACCCCTCCCCTGCTCACATGCTCTCTCTAAAAAAGAAAAAAAAATTTTTTTTTAACCAAAACGCTCTCAGGTCTACTTGGTTAGCCCTTCCACTTTAGAACCCTCGAAATCTCTTAATTGGCTTTAGTCAAAGGGGTTGCCTGACGCAAATAAGATTGTACACAATATGTAAACGACTTATTTTTTCCGTGAACAGCTTTACCCCAAGGGGAGGAAGGCACGGTTTCACATGTCCTTCTCGGTTTGCCTGCACCCACCCCTCCTCTCACCCTGATTAGGAAGTGATTTCTAAGTGGGCAAGAGCCGGGTCTCAGTAAGCCACGCCCCCGACTCCATCACAACCCGGACAGAAGTCACCTTCCTTGTCTCGGCAACACATGCGCAGTGCACGCAGCTGGCCCACACTGGCCGCACAAACGGGGCCGCTCTGGGGCCGGTCAGCTGTTTAAGATTCATAAAAACGGTCTCGGAGTCCATTCATAAAACCACTGCTGCCCAGATGGGAGCAATCTCCAGAAGACCCCCTGGTCTACTTCAAAATCACTTGGGGAATGTTAGAAAAAGGGGCGCAACACAGGACTTCCTGCTCTCCCGACCCCCCGAGGGGATTCTGATGCACAAGGGTCAGGACCGGGTCACTGGTCCAGGTTGAAGCAAATATGAGTTTCCAATTCCTGTCAACTGGTGTTACCTTGATCGTACCTTTCCTCTTTATTCTTGAGACCGGAGAGCTTTGTTGAGGGCTGGTGACAAAGTTAAAATTATAGAACAGAACCACCTATTTCAGAGCTATAAAGGATTTTAGAAAAATTTCCAAACTCTTCATTTTCACAAGAGGAATCTGGGTCTCAGAAAGGTTAGGGGAGGTGAGCACGGAACCGTGTTTCATCTCCTGGGGCCCAGGCTCCCCACCTGAGAGGTAAGGACGGATGGAGGATTTAAATCATCAGTTGCTGAAGACCTACTAGGCATAGGATATGCCCTAAGGGGACAGAAACTGTAACAGATTATGACAGTTCAGTACCAGAAGTACCAGGAAAGGACCACATGTCCGGCTTCGGTGGAGCCTGGTCCCTAACACAGCCCGGGAAGTGCCTGGGAGGGGCTCCAGGCCAGAACAACACCGAAGTGGAATCTTAAATAACAAAGAATTGTGTTCCTTGAATAAAGGGTACAGGGAGGGAACAGGTGCCCTGCCCTCTCTTTAGAATTCTTGTGAAAATAAGATACTGCACGGGAAGGTGCTTTGTCGTCGGCGAATCACTACGCAGATGTGAGCTGTGAGGTTACAGACTTGATTGAGACCACCCACAGCTAATGCATTACAGAACCCAGTCCGGCGTCTGAGTTACGCTGCTCATTTATTTCAATCGCTTCCCCCATAGGCGATCCCCTGACATTTCCATAAACCTGGGTGCATTTTTGACACACTAAAAGTCGTCCCATTGAGTCCTACGGCAGCTCCTCTCCAGGCAATTCTCAGCCTCGATGATGCATTAGAATCCCCCCCCCAGGGCGCCCCCCTTGCTTGGGAGACACCCCTCCCCCACCCCTGCAGGGGACTCGGACATCAGGATAGCTGATGCCGCCCAGGTGATTCCAACGTGCGGCCAAGTTTGACCACCTCGTTTATTGCAAGGCCAAGAAGACTGAACGCCCCCCCCCCCCCCACAGACAATTCCTCCGTCATTTCTGGCTTATGCATCTTAAGGAAGACTCCAGATAATGTGACATCCATTTGTTGGAGTCCGGACTGTGATGTGGTTCTTTTAGGAAAACAGCTTTGCCCCCTGAATGGTGACTGGCCTGGATTAAGACTAGTTTGTCTTTTCTAAAGACACACGGGCTGAGAGGGGAGGCGGCCTGGGGGAGGGGAGGTGCCCAGAAATAGGACGGGTGGCACGGAACAGACTGTCCGAGCTACAAACGTGCTGCAGAGAAACCATAAGAGATACTGTGCAGATGACAGGAGGGTGCACCCGCAGGGATGCAGGATGGGTGACAAGTAGGTGGGTTTAGAGTTAACGAAGTCCGACACGCCGACTGCGGTCCTTGGACAAAGACGTGTAACAGGGTGGACGCAGGGGCTCCCGAACAACTCTTTGTGTGTTTCCATTTCCTTTGATAACATAGGAAGGCCTGTGTAAAGTAAGAACCTTACAGTTGTCAAACACAACTGGGAGATGCTGCCTAAAACGAAGCCCTCAGATGCCTCCTCGTGTTTCACGAGAAGGTCGAGCAGAAAATTAAATCTTGGTGAAAACACGGAAGTCCTGTCTTCTACCATCCAGCGAAGGGCACGCCAGGACAGAACTGTTGTTCTTTCAATAGGGCTGGGCCTCCCCATCCTCCGTGTCCTGCAGGCCAGCGGCACGTGCGTCGTCTAGATGAGATCGGGAGAGCTGCCAGGTCTCACCTTCCCCCAAAGCCTGAATCCACATTTTAACAAGATTCGCCAGGAGATCCACACGCGCGTTGATGTTTGAGAAGACAGTGGCCTACACGGGGGAAGCAGCCACTTTCTGGTTGGTCCAACGCATCCATGTGTGGGCGTACCAGAGGCCAGAGCTGCTTTAGGCTCCACTTAATTTCAAGGATTTCCCCCACCCCAGCTGAAGTTTTCTATCATTTCCTGAACCTGGGGAACCCCCAATTGTTCTTCGAGGTTGGGGAAGCTTCCTGAACACCCCTGGCCTGAGTTAATAACTCCCTTCTCTGTGCTCCCACAGCCTGACATTTCCTACTTCCCTCCCTCCCTCACCCCTGCGGGCTGATTTCCCTTCCTCCACTCACCGGGCCACCCAAGGCAACCGCTCCCACTAATATCCCACAAACAGTAATCCAAGAACGAGCTTCAGCCATTCTGTCAGCTGTAGAGAGCGGGACAGAGGTAGTCCCTTCTCAGGAAGCTTCCAGACTCAGAGGGGGAGCACACCAAATATTCCACAAATAAATAAAGGGACAAGAAAAAGAGCAGGAGGCACGTCCTGGGAGACACCGACCTTAATGGGGGGTGGTCAGAGAATGCTCTGAGGAAATGACCCCTGAGCCAGAAAGCGAAAGATAAGGAGTCCTTGAGGGGAAGAGCTTTTCAGGGGAGAAAACAATAAATGTGTAGGTCTCAGAATAGGAAGGGGCTTGTCATGCTCCAGAAGCTGAAGCAGGGCAAGAACGCAACAGGAAGGGAGGGGGGGGGGAGCAGGCTGGGCCTGGCGAGCTTCGGGAAGGAGGAAAGTGTTATTGGTGCAATGGTGAGCTACAAAAAAGTTTGCAGCTGGACACAGATGTGCCCCAGGACCCGAGTGGCTGCTCTTGGCTGGGAATGGTGACGTCCCGGAGGGAGGAGCGTCCAGAGGGTGGCGGTGGTGGTGGTGGCTTGAATAAGGGGGTGGCAGTGGAGCTAACCAGGTGAACTCAAGATCTTGTGGAGGAAGAAGCAGATCTGAGAGACGGACTGGAAATGAAGGTGCGGGTGGTACAATCTGGGGGAGACGAGGGGTGGTGGTTCAAGGTCCAGGTGTCTGGCATAAGCACCAGCTGGAGAAGAGTCCTCTTCTAAACCAGTTGGGGGGGTCGGTGCTGGATGCACCCTGACCGCGCTGCCCTGGAGACACACGAGTAGAGATTGCAGGCTGGCAGGGAGAAAAGGCTGGCTGCAGTGGAAACCCGCTAGGAACCGGACCGTCAACAGTACTGAAAGCCACCAAAATGGAGGAGATTACCTCACAGTAGGAGAAGCGTCTGGGACTGAGTCCTGGGGAACTGGCCCTTTAAGATGACTCCTGTCCATGGTGCCAGGAAAGACTTCTCAATCCCCACACTGTCCATTGTAGGTGGGACGCTTTGTTGTGGGAGTGATCCTGTATGCTGAAGGATGGCCAGCAACATTCATAGGGTGTCATAAATGCTAGTAGCACCCCCTGAATTGTGACGCCCTACAGAGGCCCCAAGTCACCTCTGTTTGATTAGGTTAGAGATGCTTTGCAAAGTCTTAAATAAAGCTGGTATCTGACTTCCATCTTGAAAGTTCACAACCAACCTAGAGTAAGAGCCCCACAGATCCCTTCAACTTTCTCACGTTGTGGCGCTGTGGACAAGCACCTAGAATTGACCAAATAAAACCAGACCTCATGTTAAGCTTGACCTTGCTTTATTTAATAAGAAACAAGGGTAGTGGTACTAACCCCACTGTAGTCTAAACATCTTGAAAACGCCTCATCTTTATTTAGTCTTTTGATAACAGAGACTCAAACCAAAACAGTGAGTGAATCTTGGCGTTAGCTGTTTTTTCCCTTGTACACAAATATTTTAGAGCTCAGAGTTATGGAATGGTCGAGAAGCTTCTGAGTACCATTAGGAAAAAGCCCTCTTCCCCAGACCAAGATGTCACGGAGTCTGCTTTCCCAAGTAGGCGCTAACTAAAAGTAATCCCTGGTATCTTGTGACATTTGCCAAGGATGGGCCATGCGTACCAGAAGCTGATGCTAAAAAAATCTCAAAACATCGATTTTTGTGTGTGACTATTTTAAGAAGTAATAAGGTCCGAGAACGTGGTTACTGCCCTCTGGCAATCTTACCGAAGGAATGAAAATCACAAAGTTCACTCGATCAGACCACAGCTGGTTCTTATTGTCCCAGGGTCCCTACACAACAACCAGCCTCAACACCTTTTCTCGGAGGACATCTTCTACCAATAGCAGCTAGTTCCGGGGACCCCAAGTGTGGGAAAAGGCATCTGTCTGACTGCGCTGCTTACCATGTCGTTGTAGAACGGCTACTACAATGTAAGCACTGCGCTGGGGGCCGGGCTGCGTTAGTGAGCCCCAGACAGGCACTCTTCTCACCGTGAGGACAGCCTAGTGCAGAGAGAAATAGACCAGTGGCTCCAATACAGTTCAGGGATGAGCACAGCCTTGGGTCTACATCTGTCCTGCTTCTCACCTGCTCAAGGTGATATCGCTAAGGAATCCTAATCTACCCCTCCCTGCCATGGCTGGACGTGACCTCCGAATCCTCCTCACCAAAAATTTCTAGGCCAGGGGACCTCAACCCGGAGCAGGCATCAGAGTCATCTGAAAGTTGCGTTCAGACCCAGCCGGGTCCTCCTTCCCGAGTGTCTAATTCAGGAAGTCTGCTGTTGCTGCTCTGGGACCATTCTTTGAAAACCAGTGTGTAAGTAACCACCGCTAAATCAAGCCGAGTCGGTAAAAGCTAGCTACCATCTCTGAGATGGTGAGATCTGGGTCGGGAATGTACGGAGGGGTGACCAGAACAGAGTAGGGGCCCCTGACTTTGACCTGGGAGGGTGAAGAATCAGGAAGTCTTCGAGGAGAAAGTAGCACCTGCTCAGCAGGTAGGTGGGGATGGGGTGGGGTGGGGAAGGGGGTGGTGGAGTCACAGGCAAAGAACACAGCACAGAGACCCTGAGACAGAGGAGCGTGTTCTGCCCCATTAGAATTCAATGACATTTCCCAGCAGGTGAAGTTAGTAGAAGCAACTGCTTCTAAAAGAAGACATTCTTTTTCTATTGAAAGCATTTTAACGATCAAATATGTCATTCTCTTTCTTTTTGCACTAAATGCTTTCCTCCTTAAGCAATAGCCTGGGCTTTGTCAGAGTCTATCGCAGCGATGCCTGGCTGGCTCAGTCAGTGGTGCCTGCGACTCTTGATCTCAGGGATGTGAGCCCAAACCCCATGCCAGATGTAGAGATTACTTAAAAAAAAATCTTAAAAAAAAAGAGTCTATCACATGCTTTATTATGAAATACTAGTACCCTCTGCCATTTAAATATCACTACCAAGGATATGAGCAGACGTAGAATGCTCACAGTCAGTGTAAAGATGGTGCCTGTGCCGGTCCAGAAAACAAGAAAATAAAATAGAAATCTCAGGATGGCCTATTAAGTGGAGACCAATGGGGGGCAGAGGTGCCTGGGTGGCCCAGTTGGCTTAGTGTCGGATTCTTGATCTCCCCACTCAGGTCCTGATCTTGTGGTTCATGAGATCGAGCCCCGTGTTGGGCTCTGCACTGACAGCAAGGATCCTGCTTGGGATTCTCTCGCTCTCTCTCTCTGTCTCTGCCCTCCCCTGCTCTCATGCCCTTGTGCATGCCCTGTCTCTCGAAAACAATAAACTTAAAAGAAAAAAGCCTTTTCATTTAAAAATGCTCCAAATTTTGTCAAACCTCAGTGGTTAGGTACATGAATGTTGGTACTATTTTATTTTTCTGAAGATTTAAATTTTCTCGAAATACAGAAAAAACACTTAAAATCAAAAGGTCTCATTTAAAATTTAATAAACCTGGGTGCCTGAGTGGCCCAGCTGGTTAAGCGTCCGACTTCGGGCTCAGGTCACAATCTCAGAGTTCCTGAGTTTGAGCCCCACACCGGGCTCTGTGCTGACAGCTCAGAGCCTGGAGCCTGCTTCAGATTCTGTGTCTCCCCTTCTCTCTGCCCCTCCCCCACTCATGTTCTGTCCCTAAAAAAAAAAAGTAATAAACGTTAAAAAATAAATAAAATTTATTTGTATCAATATATTTATATATAATATGTATTATATATAAAAACATTAATAAATTTATATAAAATAAAATAAAATTTAATAAACCTTCTAAAAGGATCTGTAGTATTCATTGTATAGACATAAACACTTCAAAAAAGTGAATATGGAATGAACAAAACAGAACTGCACACACCTGCATCAGTAAAACATGGTTTTTTAACTTTCTTTGCATGAAAACCATTACTTCCTTGTACTTTAGTTAGATGTGTTTTTGTCTGATTCCCCACTAAATACTAAGTGTCTGAATGGCAAGGAGTATTTCTAACACAGCTATCATTCTCTAAGTCAGCATTAAAAGTGAAACCAGGGGCACCTGGGTGGCTCAGTCGGTCAAGCATCCAACTCCTGGTTTTCAGCTCAGGTCATGATCTCACGATTCGTGGGTTCGAGCCCCGCGTCAGGTTCCACGTTGTTGGCGCAGAGCCTGCTTGGCATTCTCTCTTCATTTCCTCTCTCTCTCTGCCCCTCCCCCACTCACTTGCTCTCTCAAAATAAATGAATATACTTTAAAACAATTAAAAGTGAAAGCAGTGACCTCCAAAGCTGTCATCAAAGATAGGGTCTGTTACAATCACTCACTCCCCACGTACTTGTGGAGTTCCTACTGTGTGCCATCAACCGTGGTTCGCACTGGCTGTATACAGCAAATGTATATTCCAAAAGAAACACAGGAAGAACTTCATAAATAAAGAATATGTACTACCCACATCTGGGAATATAACTATTGGAGGTATCTATTGGGACTCATACACTTTCAAGATTTCAAAATCCCCATAGGCATCACTGTTATTATGACAATGCCTCCTGTAAGAAGCCGGACTTGCTATCACAACACAGTGGCCCCTTGTGCCTGTCAGACACTGCCGACGACATCACACAACAACATACAGGGAGTCTGCCCGTGACTGCCAACGCGGTGCGTGTTTCATTGTCTTAACCTACAACTTGAAATCATTTCCACCGTATCAATTTTAAAAGCTGGAATCTCAGGGCATAGGAGACTGTGAGGAGAGTCCTAGGATTACGTTGGGCGGATAGCCAATAAAATATAGGGGTGTGGCAGGAAGCACAAAGAAATGAGAACTTCAAAACTTAACTGATGTCACTGAACTAAAAGGAAGAGGGTCCAAGCCCAGCTCTAGCCAGGGGACCATCCACCTAGACCTTGCTTTCCTTTGTGTTGCTCATCTCACTCATGGGGACACCATCTGTCCTGATAATTGGCAAATGAGAAGACTTCAAAGCCACAAAGTGGCCTAAAAACATGAAGTATGTTAGTACTAGTCAAGGTCAAAGAACCGACTGGTCCGTGACTTGGCCAGATCTGACATCTCCTGAACCCAAGACCTGTTCCAATACCAGGCTGCTGTTTATTACAAATGATGAATATTCATCAAAGACCAGGCAAATAACCCAACACGGCCATTTTGAGTGACTAGGAAAATGAATCCTCCTCCCACTCAATCCCGAAATTTTAAAAAATGCGTGGAAAATCCAGAAGTCGTCAAATGGAATATCCAACGAGTCTCAAATTGCAAACATCTCTAGTTCCAAAAGTTCGATTCTGGGTAACATTTCCAAATAAAACACAGGACATGCAGTTACAGTTGAAATTTAGATAGAACAATATAATTTTTTTTGGTATAAGTAGGTTCCAAATACAGCATGGGACATACTTACGTTAAAAAATATTGTTCACTGTGATCTGAGATTCAAATTAACTGTGTGCTCTGTATTCTTATTTCCTAACCAATTTCTGGGTCTGTACCTGCTTTTCCAACTCTCAGCTGGGATGTTCTAGAAGGAACTCTCACCTTGGGAGTCGAGAAAACAGGATTTCGATTTCTGGTTTCTGAGATCTCAGGCAGGTTACAGTTCCTTCACTCACACAAAGAGGCCGGTCAATACACACGCCACACAATTTCAATGCCCTAGTGTCCATGAGAAATCCCCGGACTTTGTCAAGTTCCCATTCAAAACAAACCGGCCACTTCCTGCATCTGATAAGCATTTCGATGTGTGTGGTTGTCCCGCCTATTAGACAATACTTCATTGCCTTCCCTCTCCTCTTCATCCATGAAGCAGAGCCTGTATATTTGCATAAGGGTTTTTTGTACCCAAATGTAAATGCTTTATTGCTCAAAAAAAAAAAAAAAAAGTTGAATGTATGATTTCACAAAAATCTTTCAAAATTAAAAGGCTGACCCCCAAAGATAGAAAGCACTGGTTTCATGAGTTTTCCCATGTCCCTGTGGATCTCCGGAAACCGACCTCCACGTGCCTAGTTCCCAAAATCTGTGTCTCCAGCCAAGACCTCTGAACCTCTGGAAACTTGACCTCTGGCCACTCCTGGGTGTCCCAGCAACTGGACCTGGACACGGCCAAAGCCAAATGCTTCTGCTTCCCACCTGCTCCTCTAACCCCATTATCTTTAGTTGCTTACGTTAGAAATCTGAGAATCACCTCACACTTCCCTTCTATGAGGTCCTCAAATCTGATCCACACCAAGACCAAGGTTCCACTTCTCAAACACGGCTGCTATCCTCCACCCCTCATCTCCATTCCCATCATCCTGGCCCCACACCGCGCCCCCATCACCTCGCTCACAGACACGGCAGCAGCCCCCTAACTGGTTTCCTGCCCCCAAAACCCGTTCTGCGCATCATAGTCTGAGTTACTGTGTCCCATGCTTCTTGGTCCCACGTGACTTTTGCCAGCTATTCTGGCCTTCTCACGGCCCCTAGAACACAGACCAAGCTGTCACCACAGGGTCATTCTACATGTTGTTCCCATCGACTGGACCAGGGGAAGCCTTGACTGGTGCCTTCTCATCCTTCAGTTCTCAGGTATAATCTCTTCCAAAAGACCCTCCTAGGCTAACTTTTTTATTGTGGTAAAATATACATAACAAAAATTTACCGTTTTAACCATTTTTAAGAGTACGGTTCAGCAATTCACACCATTCAGCAGTTCATACTCTCATACCACCATCACCGCCACCATGCATCTCCAGAATCTATCGTCCCAAACTGAAATGCTCATTAAACACGAATTCCCATTCCCTCTTCCCCCAGGCCCTGGTAAGCACTGTTCTACTTTCTGTCTCTATGAGCTTGACTATTCTAGGTACCTCACAGGGTGGAATCATACATCTGTGTCTGGCTTATTTCACTTAGTGTAAGGTCTTCAAGTTTCACCTACATTACAGCACATATTAGAATGTCCTTACTTTTTAAGACTCAATAACATCCCAATGTATGGATACACCACATCGGTTTATCCATCCATCCATCCAACCATCCATCCATCCATCAACAGCCATTTGGGTTCCTTGGTGCCATTTTCAAGCAGGCTCTCGTTACTCTTTTAATAGGGTCTTATCTTCCATTAAGTGCTTATCATAGATTATAATTCTAATATCAGTTGGTTTCATACCTCCTTTGTTCAATATCTTATGTCTGCTCCTGCCACCCCACCCCCAACCACCCTTGTAAGTTCCATGAAGGAGAGGACATTGTTTTATGCATCTTTCATTCACCACCGTTACCTGCCTCAGGGCCCTGAGGTGTAGTGGGGATTTGATGGGTAATTGTTGAATCACTGAATGAAAGAAAATCATTAGGACACCAGGAAGCCACTGACCTTCAGATGCACCCACAGATTCCATGCACTGTGTATTCAACTGTGAAAGAGAACAAATTAATGCAAGTGTGCATATGCATGCGTGTGCACACACGCGGCGCGCGCACACACACCTGGCTCTTTGGGCACAAACGATTCCCTTTGTAACACGTAAGTGAATCCTGTTTGTGACGAACGCACATTCCTGTGTTGTTTCGAGAATGCACACGTGCAAAAGTAAACTTTGTGTGGTTGGCAAGGACAAGGGACGAAGTACTGATAAACGCTACGGCAGGGAATGAGCATCCTGGTAAAACGTTACGAAAACATTCTGCTACGTAAGAACGAGTCAATCCCCAAGGAACAGATGTTGTAAGATTCCATTTATGCAAAACGTCCAGATAGGCAAATACGGAGAGCCGAAAGCAGGTTGGAGGGTCCGCCAGGAGCTGAGGGGAGGAAGGATAGGAGGGACTGCTAACAGGTACGGGATCTCTTTTCTTGGGTGATGAAAAGGTTCTAAGACGGATTAGGGTGATGGTTGCACAATTCTGTAAACTCCTAAAAACCACCGGATTGGACACTTTGAAAGGATGAATCTTAGGGGACGTGAATGATAGCTCCATAACGCGGTTTCAAAAAAGGGAACGTATGTGGATGGAGACGGAGGGGACCTGCCTGCCTCTGAGGGCTGGGGAGAGCTTGCCTCCCCACGTAGGCAATGCCCGGGAAGGAGGCAGCATCTCGGGCAGCAGCCTGGAGGGGCAGCCGGCTTCCTCCTGCACCAGAGGCCTCTTTGCCCCATGAACCCTGTGGATCACAGCCCACCTTCCTTCCAGTACAGTAAAGGCCTCTGCTTTATGCAAATCATTTCCTTTTTCTAACACCAGCCCTCTCCCCACCCCCCACCATGCCAAAAGTAGGAAGACATGCTCTAAAGATAAACAAAGGTAAAGGTCTTGGGACCAAAACATTACATAAATATGCACGTTTCTTTATAACTTATTGTGAGTGACCTGAACACAGCTCATTGAGTTTGTAGCATTTTGAAACTCAGATTTCCGTTGGCAACCCAGGCTCGGCCAAGAAAATTATCTTTGGCTCCTCTTTCTCTAACATCCCCTTATCCAGTCCATCCGGAAATCCTGTTGGCTCTACCTTTTAAGTATATCCACAGCTTTCTCTTTCTCAGACAGCTCACCCAAGTCCAAGCCTCCACCATGGCTCCCCTGGGTCAGCCTCCTACTTGGTCTCTCTGCTTAGGACCACCGCAGCCAGAAAGACCCTTTTGAAGTGCAGCCAAGACCACAAGATCACGCTACTCCAATGGGCGACATCCTGCACCGACTGCCCCTGCATCCTGCACAAAGTCAAAGCCAAGGTCCTTATCCACCTAGGAAGCCCTACACGGTGGGGCTCCCCTACCCTCCACTCTCATCTTCTCCTCCCAGCCCCCTCCACGCTCACAGCTTTGAGAAACAGCCAACCAGCTGTTCAGCGGCTTCATCGGAGGACTCAGGAGCCAAGTACCCGCACGTGAAGGCCGCTGCACTGAGTGTCAGTCCCCTTTGCCCAGGACACTCTGCTCCCAGGTCTTCATGGTTCCCCGTCTCCCTGCCGAGTCTTTGCTCAAACATCACCTTCTACACACTACAAATGCATCCTCTTCCCTTGACCCTTGCCCCCTCTATCCTGTTTGACTTTCTCTTTTTATCCCCCTCTGACTTATTCCAGACACACCATATCATTTACCCCTACTACTTCAATGATCTACAGTCTCTCTCCCCTTCTAGAACGTGAGCTCCATGTCTCATGGAGCAGGCTCTTCATCTACTTGATTCCCTGACAGATGCCAAGTGCCCGGCACAAAGCATATGCTTCTTAAGATCCGCTGGGCAGCTGGCAGGATGGATAAAAGAGGCCTCTGTTTCAGACCATAAGGCTAAGGAGGAGGATCCAGCCTGCGGAATGACTGAGGAGACAGGAAGTTCCCTAAGAGAACCCAAGAGCGTAGTTGTCTGACCATGGAACTCGGGAAGGGAGACTAAGAGTTAACCAAGACACAGCCTTAAAAAGAATGTCGGTCCACGCAATCTCAAAGAGCCAGGACACATTAGATACCATTTATTATGACTCACACAGTCCGAGGTTCTCCAAATGACCTTTGAGAACTGTCACCATGTTTCTCCAAGCAAAAGACTGATAAAAATTCTAAACAATCTTCATCAAGTTGAACTAGACAAAGTATCAAACCTCAGAGAGATCAGCCATGTTAGTCCCAATCTCCTTTTTGTGGCCGTGACGGGATAGGAAGACGGAATATGCCCACGGATGGTGGCATTTGGGCTTAGTTTGAAAATTTTTTTTAACTTAAAAAAAATCTCTGCTTTTAAAATACACAAATGCTTATTTTGGCTAATTTTTAGGGCACAGTATGAACATAAACACATATGAGAGTCTGTCGTTCTTTAGAAAATATAGATGAAGATATCTTTAACGTAGGGGCACCTGGGTGGCTCAGTCAGTTGAAATTCTGACTCTAGATTTTGGCTCAGGTCATGATCTCACAGTTCGTGAGTTCGAGTCCTGCATCGGGCTCCTTGCTGACAGTGTGGATTCTTGCTTAGGATTCTCTCTCTGTCCCTCTTTCTGCCTATTCCTCACTCGCTCTAATAAATACACTTAAAAAAAAAAAATATCTTTAACCTAACGGACTGACATCTAATCATTTGAGAAAAGGTTCTGGTCTTTATCCTGTCATATGTATAAGCAACATGGGGTCATTCCGCCTCTCTGCAGTCTATAACTGACCTTTGGCCTTGAAGCTTCTTTTGAAAACCATGGATTCTATTCCAAGGCAGAAATCAATCTGTCAATTTTTCAAACATTTCAATATCAGCCACTCTCACATTCTACCCTTCCACCAAAAAAATGTTTGCTTTCATCCAAGTCAGTTCTGGAGGAGAGTTAAGGATTTTTTCTCTCTACTACAGAACGTCCTCCCCGGAAGACAGCTGCGCTCTGCAGAAGCCTTCAGATTGTAAAGCCAGGTCTCCTGAACTTTTACGTGTAGCCTGGCACAGGGCAGGGTGTCAGCCACGCTGGGGACCAGCTTGGTAAGGGCAGCTGCGGGTGAAAAGGAGAAGGGTGTCATGCCCTTCACAGGCCCTCCACACAATCAACCTCTGGCAGCCCCATGTGCCCTTACCTACAGGCTGTTGAGGAGGAAGGTGATTTGGAAGAAATCATTCTGCCCATTTTAAGCCACTTTATTATTTTTATTTTTTTTAATGTATATTTATTTTTGAGAGAGACAGAGTGAGTGGGGATGGGGCAAAGAGAAAGGGAAACACAGAATCTAAAGCACTGTCTAGGCTCTGAGCCATCACCACAGAGCCTGATGCGGGACTCCAACTCAGAAACGAGATCATGACCCGAGCCGAAGTCAGACATTTAACTGACTGAGCCACCCAGGTGCCCCTTAATCCACTATCTATGAACCATAAATCTCACAAAACCAAATAAGACCTCAAAATTCCTATGGACAGTCATTTGCCCATATTCACAGTGACATTATTCACAATAGCCAAAGGTGGACAAGACGCAAGTGTCTGTTGATGGATGAATGTGTCAACAAAATACGGTATACGCGCGCGCGCGCACACACACACGATTATTCAGCCCTGAAAAGGAAGTAGAAGGAAATTCTGACATCTGCTACCACACGGATGAACCGTGAGGATATTATTCTGTGTGAAATAAGTCAGTCACAAAAGGACAAATGTTGCGTGACTGCACTGATGTGAGGAACTTAGCCAAATTCATGGAGACAGAGGGATAGAGACGATTGGGAGCTGTGGGGAGAGAGAAACAGGGAGCTACTGTTTAACAGGTATAATATTTCAGAAAGAGACGATGGAAAAATTCTGGAGATGGACGATGGTGATGGTTGCCTGATAGCACGACTGTGCTTCATGCCACTGAACTCACTTTTAACAATGGCAAATTTTATAAACATTTTGCCACAGTTAAAGCAAAACTCCCATGAAATAAACTTCCTCTGCACTAAGGTGAGAACATAGGGTTCTGGTGCAAACAACAGAATACAGATTTTCACATAATCTGTACAATCTCTTCCATCTCATGAACCCCGCACACTCACTTTACTTGTGTTATAAGCCTCCAGAATTTTTGAACTTTTTTTTTTTTAACGTTTATTTATTTTTGAGAGATAGACACAGCATGAGCAGAGGAAGGGCAGAGAAAGAGGCAGACACTGAATCTGAAGCAGGCTCCAGGCTCTGAGCCATCACAGAGCCCGACGCGGGGCTTGAACTCAGACGGTGAGATCATGACCTGAGCTGAAGTCGGCCGCCCAACCGACTGAGCCACCCAGGCGCCCCAAGCCTCCAGAATTTTTGATATAGCATTTGCTAGTGCCTGGCAGAAGCCCACAAATTTATTTCCAATATGGCAGTAAGGCCAATATTTTCCAGCGTGAAATGTACGACATCTGACGCATCTTCTCACGTAGGTGAATTTTTAAACCATCCAAGACAAATGGTTATCTATTTTTTTCTTTTTTATGTTTATTTAGTTTTGAAGGAGAAAGAGACAGAGGGTGAACAGCAGACAGACAGAGAGACAGACACACACACACACACACACACACACACACACACACACACAGACTGAAGCAGGCTCCAGGCTCTGAGCTGTTAGCACAGAGCCTGACACGGGGCTCGAACTCACAAGCTGTGAGATCACGACCTGAGCCGAAGTTGGACACACCGACCGAGCCACCCAGGCGCCCTGGTTATCTATTTTCTTAGAGAGAACACTGAAGGTTTCTTTTGGATCCGCAGATCACACACACATCTCAGAGAATGGTCTCCGTACTCTCTGGCATCCCAAGAAAACAGAATAAAAACCTCTGTACAAGTCACATCACAGTTTATAAAGTAAATAATGCAGCCAATGCATGGGAGCTTCCTTACCAGCCAGAATGGACACTTGAAGACTATGTAAGAACAATA